>OZ001644.1:23989559-24213536 GCA_963924145.1 Pyrausta purpuralis | reverse complement strand
GGCTAGCACGCTAGTTTCAAGCGTCGCCATCTCGTGAGGTTCCGGGTTCGATTCCCGGTCGGGTCAATGAGAATAACGATATTTTCTATATTGTCTCGGGTCTGGGTGTTGTGGTACGACCGTTGTGTCTGATTTCCATAACACAAGTGCATTAGCTACTTACTTTGGGATCAGAGCAATGTATGTGATTGGTGTCCAATATTCATTATCAGTCAGTCCACAAAGGTTGTAAGCGGTTTGCATCCAGTATGATTCTGCGATCTTTACGCGGTCGTCTGTCTATCTTGCCGGTAGACGTCCTAACCTACGCTGTAAAAAAGTACGATCCGAATTTCAAGGGGGTGGTATTCGAGAATAGGATACAGGACAAAAATTTAAAAAAATATATCAAGCAATTTACATTTTTTTTTAAATTTAATTTTCCCTGTATTCTAGACGCGACTCATAACCACCCCCTGGATTTTGGGATCCGTAGACATTTTATCTGATAAATACGGTTTTTCTTTTGTTATACAGGATGTAAAAATAAAATATAAGCCAAATTCAAGGTTGAGGATAAGAGTCGAGTAGAATAATATTTTTCCAAACTCGATTGACAACCACCCTTTTGAATTTGGCTCGTACTTTTTTACAGACATAACATTTGAGAAAGTTTTATATCCTGTTTTATCGTCGAATATAAATATCTAACTACATTATCTGTACAAATTGCTGTAAGCAAATAGACATGTTAGCATGAGTTTTCCAACTGATGTCCTTACATTTACACAATTTAAAAAAAGTTTGTATGTATGTTACGGTAAATTACATCATTACATATTAATGTTATCATAATATTAAAACAGGGGATTTATATTTTAAGAAAACACAACAAAATAGTTTTCTTAATACAGTTACATAAAAAAAAACACCTAATGCTAGTGATGTCAAGCTTTTTTTGGTATGTGTATGTATATTAAGAATAGTGGGTATTCGTCAACTCGGTTATATATGGAGTCCGGTTGCATAAGGTTCAGACAACAGCACGTCAAGGTAAACACTGCGGTGTCTTATGCCGTTGTAATAAGGGCTAATTTGCAACGAAAGTGGGTAACCTGTTGTGCGGGCGT
Source organism: Pyrausta purpuralis (assembly GCA_963924145.1). Lineage (NCBI taxonomy): Eukaryota > Metazoa > Arthropoda > Insecta > Lepidoptera > Crambidae > Pyrausta > Pyrausta purpuralis. The sequence goes on along the minus strand of OZ001644.1, from coordinate 24,212,427 downwards.
CTGTACATTGCACACAATATGTTTGGCAATGAGTTAAGGACTCTGCACACTAACATTTACATGTCATGCCTTTTGCCACTTCATTATGCATATTGTGTAAATAAACGCCTCACGGCAAACATTACAGTACTTTTACGATTGGCTGAAATCGGTATGATCTTTTGGAGACATTTGTGTAACCCAAATTGTATATATAATATCCTCAACACATAACAGTTTATAAAATAAATTGCACTTGTAAAAAGCAACTTTGGTTGTGTGACAGACGAGGAATTCCTCGTCTCGAGACTTCCACGTCTGTTACACAGCCAAAGTTGATTTTTACAAGTGCAATTTATATTATTAAGTTTGTATAGAGATTAAACACTATAAAAAACAAAATGTAATTACATTACAGTTTAATAAGTAACGCCATGAGTGTCGTAAAATACAAAATGGATTGATGAGGCTTAAACAACTTAACTTATTAACAAAAATGTCTGTATGTTGTAACAACATACATACATTTCCTCCACACGATTCTCAGTACTAACGAATCCAATACAATGGTGTAAGCACTTATTAATTGCTTAAGTAGGAATAACATAACACAGCGTAACATCAAACGTTGTTACTAGTCAATAACGTTGGTCTATTTTACATCATTCTACGCAAGAACTAGCTGCTGACTAACGTCATAAGCCCAGAGCAAATACGCAGTTTTTATCGAAAGTAATCAAAATTATATTACCGTATTATTTCACTCCGGCAGAACGTGGAAATTTGATTTCATATGGCTCTATGTAGGATATTTTTATTACATGGGTTTTGTAAATATTTGAACGCTATTATAAACCACAAAAATATGTTATGTCATTTGAGTGCGAAAAACTAAAATTTGGATTAAGATGCCTTTTTTAATTTAAAATTAAGTCTAACTAATTTTATACCTGTTAAAGCCAGGGTAATTCTATTTAAAAAAAAGTATTGTTATGTAACATTCAACTACTATAAATTTCATGGCACTGAAATATTCCAACAAGAAATATTACGAGAACGAGTATATCTGGCACACTTTTCTTCATAAAGCGTCAGCCATCGAAATGCAGATGTCTAATTTGTGATTATAACGATAATACCTATTAATTTGTCTGTTAGCAAAGTATAAGAACCTAGATGACAGTAGGTTTATGACAACATCGCAGAAACCTGCCAAAACACTTTATAAAACGATAAAGGTGTCATTGTTATTATTGTTCTGATATTTATGTTGATTTCGTTCGTGATTAATAATTTTAATTACGGCCAAGGTGACCTTGATAGAAAGTAAGCACTAGTTCTGAGAATATGAAGTAATTGTTGAAAGATCATCGAAGGTTTCCAAAATTAAAAATACCAGTTACTGAAATATTTTGAGGCAATGGTAAAAAAATATTCTTCCTAGAAATATTGTCTTCTTCATTCTTGAACCCGCAAGAATTTTATTGCAAATATACCATCAACGTTCTCTATATCATGATAGCAACTACTGACAACAATAATAGCGAAATTACTTAGCGATTGGGACCGAATACCAAGCTATAAATAATTCAGTGTATGATAACAATTATTATTGGTCCCGTGAGATGACGTCACGGGGAATTAGTGGGATCGGCGGCGACACCTGTAGCGCCCGATGCCAAAACAACCGCGAGGGTTAGGACTTGTCTCCAGTAAAAGACGTCAAATAAAATAGCAGCAAAATACATTGTGACGATATTTAACACCCAAACTCTCATGTAGCATACAGTAACAAAGTAGAATTCACTACATACCTGACTTTCAAAATTACAATCCAAATATTATCAGAGACTTCTGGGTATGCAAGTTTTCTCTCAAAGTCGAGAGGAATTTTTACGTTTAAGAATATATAAATAAATAAATAAATATCCTTTGGACATTCCCACACATCGCCATCTAGCCCCAAAGTAAGCTACTCAAAGCTTGTGTTATGGGTGCCAGACAACGGATATAATACTTAAATACTTTTTTTTTTGTAAATACATACATGATATACATAGAAAACACCCAGACCAATACAAACAGAGATGTTCATGCACACAAATGTTTGTATTGTGCGGGGATCGAACCCGCACCCGCTGCGTAGTAGGCGATTTCTCGACCACTACACCAGACGGGTCGTCAAATATATGTTAATTAAACTACCTTGATATATGTTAATTAAACTACCTTGATTTGAGTATTTACGGTCAGTTCAATTACAGCGCGTTAATACCTACGCGAATATTTAAAGAATAGATATGATGTTTACGTTACTGCATATTTAATTACACAGGTTGGTTAACGTTACCAAATACTCTATCTTATTACTTTACCAAATATTGTTTTTGAAACATTAGCTTACAGTGGAGGACGAGTTTTATTTCCTCGTGTTGCCTAGTCGCTGTCAACAGCTATCACCAGGGAGACATCATGTTTAATTTGCAATAATTGCTTCAGGCAACCGAAATGCGATATTATTTATACTTGCTCTACTATTATAATCTTAAGGCAATTTTCTACTTCTGAAAACGATCCATTATAACAAATTTGTGAGTGACCAATGTGATGTGTAATAAATAGTTACGAGTATTTATTTATCATAAAAGTCATTTATTTATGCAAACAGGCTCATTGGGGCACCTTTACACGTCCCAATATTAACTCTACCACAGCTTCGGGACAATTGTGGGCTAGTGCTGAGAAGAAACTGCGCAACAAACTCAAACACTATTGTCAATGCCTCTTTTCAAAAGGTTTACAATGTTTGTCAGGCAAGTTTATGTATTACTATATTTTAAATATCTATCTTAATAATACCCTTTCATCATTAAATTAAATAAATAAAAACCCTCTTTAATGACAGTTTTAAATTAATTGACCGGTAAGTTAATCGCAGAAATCCTCAAGTTGATAGCAGAAAGTGAAATCGTTTTTATTTAGTGCATTCCGTTGCACAGTCAAGTTCAAGAGTTGATTACCTCGGTCCACAAGATTGGATAAATTCACTATTTTGGGGTTTGCCTTCACTTTCGGATTTCCTCATTCCTAATAAGGCAGTTTCCTTTTTGCTCGTAGTTATAAACAAAAAAAATGTTCACCCTTACATAGACAATCAAGGTGAACAATATAACTTTTTTTTTTACCGGAGCAGTATCAATTTCAATGCTTGATACAATTTTAGGGTTCCGTAATTGTTACCATTGTTTTGAGGTCCCAAACCTCAAAACAATCGTTTTGTTTTAAAATCTTACTTGGACTTGGAGCCTAGCAATATTTTGCTTTGAACAGCTTCTAGTTTACACAGTTTTTTTAGTTCCGTAGTATTTATTCTTATTGCGTGTATAACTGAACTCTAGGTCAAGAGCTTTTTAGATTTTTGGCTTTTCGCCAAGAGTATCATGTCCTACTTGTCTAGAACAAAGCAAACGCATGGCCGTGAAAAAGGGACGAATATATTCACACAACTTTCGCAAACGCTCTACAACTGTAATTCTTATTTAACACGTTGTAATTTGGACCTTGATTTTTTTTTTGTTTTTACGTGTTTTCATAATAGTATTTTAGACTAATTAACATCTTGCTGTGAAAACGTTTTCTTGGCCGAAATGTATTATTTAAAATCAAAAGTATTCTTCTACACTTCTTTTATTTATATCCGATATCTAACAAAAAGTAATTAAAGGCAAGTAGTTATGGTTTTTAAATTGTTTAGAAAACCAGAAGAAAGTTTGTTATTAAAAATAATGCGGTCTGACCATAAAATTAATATATTTTTTTTATCGGATCATGAGATGGAATAAAAAGTTGAAGAACATTGTTAATTGGATTAGGAGTATTTTTTTTGAAACAGTTCATACATCTTTTTTCTTTCCCCCAGACGAATTAAGGGACAGTTTCAACAACGACAAATAAGCACTAACCAAAGAATAATTCAAACATGAAACGAGCCATTTTTATGCAGTATTGGACGGTTAATGCTTATGGGAACTTATTCGGATATTGTAAAACAGGTCCCAAGAGTCATACTTTACCATCAACAAAATTTTGTAACTTTACAAAATGTTATCGCTGCCGTTACAAGGTTGTATATTATCCGAGAGGCGGGTGGTCGTTTCATAATCTATTAGCGTCAGAAAAGATGTTTGTCCAGCATATTTCACTGAGACATTTATGGTTATTTGTTTGTCGAACATATTTATCGTCTTCGTCTCTTTTGGAGTAGTCGCCCACTGCGTTAAAAGTGTTAAATAGAGTTCTCAGTGACCTTTGTACGACAATAATGATATTAAGGTATCTACAGTAGTTTGTGGTGTGCCAGTTCTAACTTTTAGACACGACATTATTATCCCTCAATTATCGCGAAAAGGAGAAAGTACTTTGTATTATAGGTTTAAGTGTTCTTCATGAGAATAAAGTTCTTCTAAACCTTATAGGTTCCTGCAGCAAAACCGCAATTCTATAAAGCACGGTACACAATAAGATTTGGTAATTTACATAATAAGGCTAATAAAAATGTATGTATAAACGACAAGCAGTTCTATCAGTGCAAAAACTAATTTTGAACTGGCTTGAAAACTTAAGCTTTTAAGGAGACGAAATTTTTCATTAAAAACACATTTTAGATAGTCAAACACATCATACAGATACATATTACACATTCATATTCATCGTTACATCTTCACATATGCCTAGTCTTGCCATAAATATTGTCACAAAGAAAAAAAAATCATGCAAATAATATTTATTACATTTACAGTGTATATTTATACGTAAAAATAAAACAATTTAAAATATAAAAAGCTATTCGAAGTGGTCTCCATTGGCTGCAATACAGTCCTTTAAACGTTGAGGCCAGTTATCAATAGAAGCACGCACTCTTTCCATGGGAAGATTCTTCACTGCCAATCGTATGGATTGTTTTAGGGACTCCAAATTATCTACTCTACTCTCTAAAACTGACCATAAATCATAATCCAGCGATTCAAGATCGGGACTAGACGACGGCCAGTCTTCAGCTCTGATGAAGTCCAAAACGTTCGCTTCTAACCAAGACTGCGTGGACCGAGCTTTATGACCCGGCGGCGAGTCTTGTTGGAAAGACCTTTCTAGTTATTGAACATGGTGTTGTTAAGGGGCTTAACTATCTTCTCAAGAATGGTATCTTGATACACTTGTGCCGATGTTTTGATACCTTTTTCACAAAAATATGGCTCAGTCACTCCTTCATAGCTAACACCCCACCAAACCATCACTGCAGTCGGGTAATGCCCATGTTGCACTCTGCCGACTAATTGGGACGCTTCCTTTGAGGCTTCCTAGAGGTTTGAGCATAAATACGGTCATTTTGTTTGTTAAAATGTTGCTGAATAGTAAAGATTTTCTCATCCGTAAACAAAATTTTTCTGCGACTTCCCTTCCCTTTTTTTCGATTTTACCACCCTATTCTTTTTTAAATTATCAGTTAAAAAATGACCAGTGCGTCTCTTATAGGATGCAAGTCCTAAGTGATCTTTAAAAATACGCGACATGGTTCTGGGTGCTATCTTCATCTTCCGAGATAAAATCTTTTGCTTTCGGACAGGATTTCTGCGAATTCTTTCCCTTACTGCTTTGACCAAATTTTTCGTACGAACACTACGTGGACGGCCAGATCTTTTTCTGTCACAAATAGAGGTGGTCTTATTGTACCTATTGATAGCCCAGTACACAAACATTTGACTAAAACCAAGCGCATGGAGAGTTTTAAAAATTGCATTTGGCTCCATACCAACTTTGTGTAATGCAATCACAGCGGTTCGGTTCTCTTTATCACCCTACTCCCATTTTAATATCGCAAAATATTATAAAATATATTGGCGCCAAAATTAGAAAACACGATGAGCAATCGTATAAAAATGACAGATTCCAAATTCAAATGTAATATCTTTCTTATTTGTAATTGTAACAGTATTTATGGCCAGGCTGTGTATATCTATACTAATATTATAAAGCTGAAGAGTTTGTTTGTTTGTTTGTTTGTTTGTTTGAACGCGCTAATCTCAGAAACTACTGGCCCGATTTGAAAAATCTTTTTTACGTTGAATAGTCCATTTATCGAGGAAGGCTTTAGGCTATATAACATAAAGATACAACTCATAAGACCACAGCAGCAATGAAAAATGTTGCGAAAACGGGAGAAAGATATTCCTTTTGAGAGCTTCCGCTGCGTACGCTGCGGAAACCGCTTAAGTTACACAAAAATCATGTATGACAGGATTGTTCAGCATTAAGAGTTCTATAATAAAGTCCGCGACAGCATATGTCTATCTGTTATGGTTGACTTACTACAACCTTTTAAATTTGTAAAAAAATAATGCATTATTTTTAGAGGTGTATTATACACACAGGTATTTATACTTATCAAAATAAATACATTCATCATCACGAGCATTTCATTTAGAACAAAGTTGCCCTTTATATCATTTGATTCCAATAAATATCTTAGGAGCTATCACAGTTTTAACATCACCACGTGCGCTTGCGCTAATTATATTATAAAGCTGAAGAGTTTGTTGGTCTGAACGCGCTTATCTCAGGAACTGCTGAACCGATTTGAAAAAATATTTCTGTGTTAGATAGCTTATTTATTGAGTAAGGCTTTAGGATATAAAACATCACGCTGCGACGGGAGGGGAGGGAGCAAACTCAAAACGCGCGGACGAAGTCGCGGGGGACCGCTAGTACGTACATACTTCCACAGAAGCACATACCTATAAAATTATGATATGTTAAGTCTTTGGTAAAACTCTCTTGTTAAATTGTTTTTATTTTTAAATATTTTTAATTATATTCACCAAACAGGCACAGGCACTTTATATGCCTAAAGGGTGACTCCATTGTCAAAGATTGTGTAAAGTGATTATATTTAAAATAAAATTATTGTAACTAATTATAGACATGAATCTTTAAATAAAGATTTGTAAATTAATTATAGACACTAAAGTATAAGTACAAATTAAGTCCTCAATTAGCTACTACAGCTGTGTAAATGTTTATCTGTTTGAAATTGCAGTTAGCCCTCTAACGTTTCAAATCACTTACTCTCATATTCCATACTGCACCGTAAAACTCAAAAGGAGCCCGTTCGTCACGTACTCCAATAACTAAGTCCTCAATACCGCGTTTGATGAAATAACACAATGAATTAGTTATGGACACGTCTAGCCTAAAGAAGCGATGAATAGAACGCATGTCTTTTGACGAGACGCCTGAATGGTAAAAACATAGCAATGACATAGTCACGTAATGTCTACGCAATGCATTTATTAATACTTGTGATCTATGCATACGATGATTGCATAAAAATACTGTTAGTGAGATCATAGAAATAAAAATTAGTGAAAAAATGTAAGTAACTAGGGACTAGTATCTACTCATATAATTATTTTTATTTATTTTTAAACTTTATTGCACTGTTAATGGTACAATTGGCGGACTTAATGCCTTATGGCATTCTCTACCAGTCAACCGCTTGGGAAATGCAGAGAGTTATATCAGTGGCGGAATATTTAAAAGTACTGAGAGGGACAAAAATTTAAAATGCATTAACATAAACATACATACAAAAATTACATAGATAAACGAAAATATTTGTGAATATATAAGCATTGGATTAATAAACTTATATAGAACTAGCGGTCCCCCGCGACTTCGTCCGCGCGTTTTGAGTTTGCCCCCTCCCCTCCCGTCGCAGCGTGATGTTTTATACCCTTAAGCATTTCTCGATAAATAAGCTATCCAAAACAGAAATATTTTTTCAAATCGGTCCAGCAGTTCCTGAGAGAAGCGCGTTCAAACAAACAAACTCTTCAGCTTTATAATATTATAGCGGTCCCCCGCGACTTCGTCCGCGCGTTTTGAGTTTGCTCCCTCCCCTCCCGTCGCAGCGTCATTTTTTATATCCTAAAGCCTTTCTCGATAAATAAGCTATCCAACACAGAAATATTTTTTCAAATCGGTCCAGCAGTTCCTGAGATAAGTGCGTTCAAACAAACAAACTCTTCAGCTTTATAATATATAGCGGTCCCCCGCGACTTCGTCCGCGCGTTTTGAGTTTGCTCCCTCCCCTCCCGTCGCAGCGTCATGTTTTATATCCTAAAGCCTTTCTCGATAAATAAGCTATCCAACACAGAAATATTTTTTCAAATCGGTCCAGCAGTTCCTGAGATAAGCGCGTTCAAACAAACAAACTCTTCAGCTTTATAATATATTAGCGCAAGCGCACGTTGTACTTAAGCTGCGAACATTATTTTGGTGCGGAGTTATGTTAAAACTGTGATAGCTCCTAAGATATTTATTGAAATCAAATGATACAAAGGGCAACTTGGTTCTAAATGAAATGCTCGTGATGATGAATGTATTTATTTTGATAAGAATAAATACCTGTGTGTATAATACATCTCTAAAAATAATGCATTATTTTTTTACAAATTTATTAACATAAAAAAGGTTGTAGTAAGTCAACCATAAAAGATAGACATATGCTGTCGCGGACTTTATTATAGAACTCTTGATGTTGAACAATCCTGTCATACATGATTTGTGTGTAACTTAAGCGGTTTCCGCAGCGTATGCAGCGGAAGCTCTCAAAAGGAAAATCTTTCTCCCGTTTTCGCAACATTTTTCATTTCTGCTGTAGTCTTATGAGTCGTATCTTTATGTTATATAGCCTAAAGCCTTCCTCGATAAATGGACTATCCAACGCAAAAAAAATTTTTCAAATCGGGCCAGTAGTTTTTGAGATTAGCGCGTTCAAACAAACAAACAAACAAACAAACAAACAAACAAACAAACAAACTCTTCAGCTTTATAATATTAGTATAGATACATATATTTAATAAAAAATAAACTACAGATAGGGAAGTGAAGATATTGATGACATCAATTAAATATTACCGACAGCAGTGAACGAAATAGTGGTTAATTCTGAAATTACTCATGTAATTAAATTTTCTGCATTACCAAGCAGTTGACTGGTAGAGAATACCTTGAGGAATTAAATTTGCAGTTTGTGCAATTCTGTGCAATAAAGTTTAAATAAATAATATGAAACTAACAAAGAAGTCTGAACTAAAAGAGAACTTGCGGGTATAGTTAACTAATCGAAACAATTTTAATAACGTTATAATAACATTACATCTGATTTCAAACGTAGATAAAAAGTTAGGTTCTTTGTCGGAAACAAGTATACTTACATGAAGAGATCAAAATTTACTTAATGGATATTCCGTTCGAATTAACTTTCATAAATATCATATTTAATCTCACCGGTGCAGTTACCGAAACTGTAAAAAAAACAAAATGAGGTTAATCGAAGGTGCTCTGATTCTGCGCGTGACAAAGATAATATCAGCACCCTTGCTCGCATCCGTGAAACTGGAAACGACACAGCGGGCTACTCTGACAGAGTCGGTTGCTCAAAATAAAGGTTAAGTTATAATCTTTAGCTGAAATAAATGCTTGTAAGACCCCCTACACGTTGAGAATTTTAGCATCGAAGCAGTTATGTGTTTTGGAAACGCACGACAGCATCGGGACTCACGCAATGAGCAAATTTAATTTGGCATCGATGCTGTCGCGCGTGAGTATCGATGCAGAAGCGCAAGTGCATCGATGCTAACGCTCTTTAGTATTAATGCAGTTGCAAATATATAACAGTACATAATTTGTCGGTGCCCAGCTTCTGCATCGATACCAACGCGCGTTATCTTTGCGACTGTATTAATGCTAAAAGTAGCGCAAGTGTGTATGTTGACATTTTGTGACTGCATCGATGTTGCATCGCTGCTAAAAGTCGCAGCGTGCAAAGGGCCTAAGACGCTCAATAAATATTGTCTTTATGGCTTGAATTCTTAAAGCGCGAATTTTTTTCTACACGTGACAAATGGCGCTTGAATCATGTGGTGTGAACATAGTGCACGAACTCTGTGGTGGCGTATTTTATAAGCTCGAGCATATAAAACCACCATGACTGCCATGGTTAACGATGCTTAGTTAAAATTCAGGCTATAAAAGCATTGTTTGAACCACTCTTAGACACTTCTATCCTTATAATGTAAGTTTACATTGTCACTATTATTATAATTGTCACATTATAATTATATAACATTAAAATTATAATAAGGTACAAGGTGGCAATCCCGTTACAATATGTTCTAATTTCTTTTCATTCTTCCACGCTCAACCCAACCCTGTCAGTTGTGGCATGTTGTTTGACCGAGTATGATAGCTATATTTTAAAATCCAGACGACTTTCATAGTAGGCCCTCAGATTAGCATGCAAGCCGACATGCCTTATTAACCGGCTGACACACTTGGAGCAGAAACAAACAATACGCACACGACATCAAGTCAGATATTTAAAACATGAGAACTTTATCTATAATGGTAACGCAGAGAAAAACTGTAAAGATGTTGAATTGACAAACCTTGGGACGTATTGCGATCCAACTTTAGCCGTTCAATTTCCAGGCAGCTCATTTCCGACTCAGTGTAAATATTACAATGGTATATAATCGCACATATACCATTGTAATGTTTACACTGAGTCGGAGTCATCATTTTTTTGTTGTTTCATTTTAATAATATTATTAATATCATACGAAATCGCAATACGAATTGCTAATTTGACGGTCAAGTTGAGCCGAACTATCAAAACTGCATCGCAATACGCGCCTACTACTATATACTATACTATACTATATACTATACTATAAGTAACATATGGTATTTAGAATTGAGATCAATCTTGTAGAAAGCCTACTACGAAAAACAAAATCCGTCAATATAGTTTTGGTTTTGCAAAGATTGCATACTAAAATACTTCGGATACGCAAAACGAATATCGTATTAAACGGTCATCGTTTCTCGTTGTAGGCCTTCAGGTGATTTCAAACTCAAATCATGTCGACGATATCCGTCTTGTCACATGTTACTTGAAATTCGTAAAAGTGAAAGATACTTGAATACTCTCCCTAGAAATGAGTCTATTGAATTAGTATGCACAGGACACTACACTTGTACTATGTATACTGCACATTTATGAACTTTGTGTTGTAAGTAAAGGAAGACTTAAAGAGAGACTGCTCTTGATAGCATATCGATGCCGACCATACTAACAAGTAACTATCAATAAATCTGACCATAAATAATGTCTTGTCAGTTTAATATGAATACTCACTAAATAACATCTAAGTACATATTTTTTGATAGGTTTGGGATGATCATGTCCTGTACCTAGTAACCACATTAAAAAAAAAACTTTTCACTTCTAGTTTTTACTTGAAAACATGTTTTTAAGTTAAATGTCTACTTCTTGTTAGGTAAAAATTTGGGTGACCTTAGTATTTTACCATTTTTTTTATTCTATATTTGTAATAAAAAACTTTGAGAACCTTGCTCATTGCACAAGTGCAAGTCTTTGTCACTAATGTCTCCAGATTTATATCCTTCCAATATGATTGTTATTCAGCCAGAGGAAATACAACAATCTGACATAAACTCTCTGAGGTGCCGTCAAACTAAACAGCGCACCAATAAATACAGAACGCGGCTAATATGTCACTCCCATCCCTCATGGCTTGCTGATGCACTTATCGTATTTTAAGTCTCATTTAAATAACAGCTTCACAAATTAATGTGTTGTTTTTCGAAAACACTTTAAAGTTAATTGTTTCAGCTGTAAATGAGTTTACATTCTGATGTACTATCTGAAAAAAAATATTTTCTGCTTAAGAAAACGTGGAACTAGGTACTAATTAAAAGTTGTTATCTTTTTGATGAGCAAAAGCTGAAAAGGCTATAGGCTAAATAAAAATCATTAGTAAAAATACTACAAGAACCCTAAGGCAATGAAATGATGTAATTGTAAACCTGGTGGAAAACAATTTGACTTATTTTATATTTTATTACTTACTTATCTGATTTTTTAATAACTACCATGCTTCCACACACATATACAAAGACAGAAATATACTTGTAACTTGCATGATTTATTATGTTATAGCGCTTGGCAATACATATTTTGTTAATAAAACAAGACTTTAATTACTGTACAATCGAAAATAATGAGAAGCTAAGTGCTTAAACTATCAACATGTTGTTTTGCTAAAAATTGAACGTATACTTAGTGAACACGCAAGTAAATTAATAATCTAAAAAAGTAGTTAGTCAAACAACAAATCTTTCAATTAAAAAACTAATTTTCAACAACAATTAATTCCATAAGCTTCAATAAATTACCAATCAAACTCTTTCAAATTAATCCTGTGTCTGCTACGTGGTTCTAAGTCAAATGGAAGTAATTAGGTACATATATTGATTGCAAGATTATCATTAATGAATGAAAATTTCTGGTCCGTGAGTCGTGAAAAATTGCTGACTTTAGGACTCTTATTAATTAACTCACCTAGATTGATTAAAAACTAATGGATTTCGACTATAATTCACGCCCCATTAGCAGCTACTTGGTCATGTAATTTCTGCAACACTTATTGAATTAGAGCAGATTTAAAGTACTTGGCATTAACTAGCATTGATTTACTTATGTAACATCTACGGCCTCCGTGTTACCTATGATGTTTGAGGTTAAGAAGACCTGTGTGTACCTATTTGACATTCGGGAACACTCTTGAATTTCGGTAAAGAAATAGTGACAGGGAATATTAATGTCTGAGATCGATTCAATGTTTACGATTTGATTTGCATTAGTAGATATATGTACATTGTTATTTCTGAATAAAAATATTAATTGATCAGTATTTATTACATAACCAACCTACATATTTGTTTTTTTCACATCTGCAATTGAACAAAATATAACCTGAGTAAAAAAGAAAAAAAACATAAGGTTTCTGCAATACTCGAAAAATTAAATGATTCAAATGAATGTCTTTTGATTTTTTGCATTCTTATTTATACTTTGAACAATATTAAAAATTGATGTATCGCACCAACATAACGTGTTGTGGATTTCTATTTAATTGGCATTAAAATAGTGTATTTTCTTACGAGCTAAAGAAAGGATTTTAATCGAAGAGGCATTATAAAAAAAAACAATGGAATACCCAAGACGCTGGTGCCAAAAGCATTCTCTTGTTTCACGTGTGAGATAGCAAAATGCAAAATTAAAACCCCTCTGCATTTAGAGTTAGGAAAAGTATTTAAATGAAATGTATTGAGAAAGTCGGTGGCGGAAATGAGTTTCTTTCAGCGCAAGCTCATTCCACTTTTGAGTGACTGTTTTAGAAGTCCGAGCTTGCTTTAGGTTTTTTTGAAAGACCCATTCCCTCAGTTCCGCGTTTTGTTAAGCACTCAAGTCTTGGAAAGGTAATTTAGCGCAATCCGGTTTGTAGAGTTCGATAGTCTAGTAAAGTAAGGCGATAGACAACTATTGCCTCACTTTATTAATTTTGTACCGGAAAGTAACATATAATACAAGACAATCAGGCACGAATGGGTTGTTCTCAACAAATCCTGAAATTTCGTCATTTAAAGTTCACAAATAAAAGTGTTGTGAATTTGTGTTAATTTTGGCTTGAGTAACCGACCCAAAATTCGAATTATAACTTGTTGCAACTCAAAATTGAGAGCATTTGCGGCGGATTCGCCATATTGCCAAGATCGGCAGTACTACCAACAATCAAAATCTTTTATGAGTGTTTCTCTTGATTCACGCTACACCGTGTCGGCCCGGGTCGGGCTTCGACCGGGCGCTGGCCGGGGCGCGGTCTAACATTATTGTATACATTTGACAGACAATTGTTTGAAGTGATTCATGCCTGAACGTGCCCCGTCCGGGCCCGGATGGTGCAAGACGTAGGAATGTCTAGTTTTTTTCCCGGCTCCAGCACGATCCGGCCCCGGCACGTTGTACCGTGAATCATCTTCTTAATCCGCTCATGATTCGCTTGTCATTAGCCGTGCAAAGGAATAATTTATTTTCTAGGGACAAATTTCTTTTAAACTGTTCTTTACTTCATCTCTCTAAATAATGTTTTTTTTTCTAAATAATCTTTTCGATTTCAAACTAATTCCAATACTTTCAAAAATATAAACACATTGCATTTCGTGTTTGATACGTAAATGTGTGTCATATTGCAGCTGAACGGCAAATTTAGGGTTATTTTAGGGGTGTATTTATATTAAAAACACCTTATTGTTTCAAAATGTAAATGTAATGTAAAGGGGACAGTAATGCAGATTACAAGAGAATATGAGTAACTTTTATTTAAAAGTTGCAGTGAAGCAAATAACAAGCAAACGTCCTTAGGATAAGGATTTCGTGATTTGGCGAGAATTACCCGAATAATCTTTAAAACTTATAAAATTACAAGATCTTGTCTGTATAATTGGCAGACAATGGCACTGTGCTATGTGTTTACTGCTTGATATATATTTTTTCTTTGCTTGAATCTTAGCAGTTGTTTTATATAATAAATAGCACCAATTTTCAGGCATCTGATGTATTTTACCTTCAGCATCGTTACGATATTCATCATCTAAGGTCATTTTGCCGTGTCTGTTCGGTCCAGACCATGTCCACTATTGTGTGGTATGGTTGACATTGATCGTGGCCCACAATGGTTAATATCATTAGTATTATGTGCATGTACTAGATTACATGGTCAATGGCGATGATTTAATTAATGTGTTTCTAGGGTAAACCCTCACAGACGAGTCTCATTTGTTCAATTCGCCCAATATTGGTAGATGATTGTTTTTTTCTGGTTGTTTATTGTTGCTAACTATCAATCCTTTACAGTCTACTAGTCTTCGGGTGGTTATATCTGCTTTAACCTTTAAACGACTTTTGTGACGTAAGATTTGGCTCAAGTGTTCAAAAGGCACCCGCTGAAAATTTGCGTCGTGGTATGCGTTCCGCTGCCATGACTTATGCTGACCTGGTGCCTTTTCGACTCGAATAGTCTTGTTATTTTGCATGTTTTTTTTCTCAATGTCCTTTGTTTTCGGTCGAATAAAACTGTTTTCTTTCTTTCTTCTTTCTTTTGTGTAAGTTGCACTTGTTATTCATGAAAATGCTAAAACAAGCGAGAGTATTAGTACTAGCAACATTTGTGTAAGCTTAACGTGTTGGCTTTAGTAAGGTTCTAGCATGTGCGCGAAAAGCGGCCTATTTCCCACAGCGATTTTCCTTGCTATTGTTTGAAACAGGTGCAGGTGAACTATGTGAAGTCATGCATAAATGACTTGTACTGTACTGTATTTTTTTGTACAACACAATCATTTCATATTACATTTGGTACTTTTCATGGTTATATGATGTGCTTAGCCGATAAAAAAAGCACTGCCATTTACAGTCCATTTTTATTTGAAAGTCGAATATTGTAAACAGTCGTGACATTCCTTTTTAACGAAAGGATTAGTTTTTTAAACGATATAAATACTAAACTCACAACTTACATGGGTAATTCATCGTTTTATACTGAGGTCTCATTAAACAAATAGTTTAATGATTTTTTAGTTTAATTTTATTTTAATATCCCTTTTGTAATACTTTTTATTTTATTTTGTAGTTTATAATTTATATTCTTTAAGTTGTATATATTATTTCATAGATGTATATTTTAGTTTACGGTATAAAGTTTGTATAATATTTCTGTTGATTACGTTGGTGAATAAAGATAATACTGTTTAATGATTTTATTTACTGATATTATTTTAAAAGATATGAAAAGATTGTTTACATTATTGGACTAGCCAAGAAAAATGGAGTGTACATTGTTTAAACGAAACGAAAATATTTCGTTTACTAATGTGATAATTTGTGTAACTGCTAGTAGTAGCTTGTATCCTAACTGTTGACATTTAATGGATTTTAATTGACATTTAATTTATGACATGTAATAATTGATATTATAATGCGAATATGTACCTTCAATTTTTGATTATGTAGATTTTGTTGCATTTAAATTTTCATTAGCATGGGATAATAAGTTAAACTTGAGCATTATTAAGTTTTGACATCAATGAAATACCACGTTTTATGCAAATCAATGATTTTTATTATAAAAAAAAACGAGTAAGTATGACGGTAAAGTACGTGCATAAAAGATAGCTAACTTCGAATTTCTGTTAAAGGAGCCGCTATAAACAGTGGTTAAATTTGATTTCTGCCCCACCTGAGATTTAATTTAGGGGATTCGTTTAGGAATAAAACAAATAAAAGTTGTAGCATTAAAACAGTATTTACCTTAATCTGTCAATTGGCACGTAAATGTCTAGCTAAATATAGTACTGTCTTTAACAGTTCTTCACCACAAAAGCCTCTTACAGAAGTAAGCGGGAAAAAGTTGGAAGCTTGGAAAAGTTTAACACTTTCTTTATAAATAAAGTCGGTTTCATATCACTATACTCATATAATACATTACTTTCCACCAAAGATAGACCAACAATACGAGTTACTCGTACATGTAAAAAGTAGAATATTAAAAGTTTTTCGTGTGTTGCTATCCATAGAAAAAAAATATTTTTTTCTATGTTGCTATCCAGCAGATAATACCTGATATAAGTAACAAAATTAATAACCGAGTTTTTGAATTATGTGACTATTTTACGTATCGTATTATTAAAATTGATTAATCGTGTCCGACTGATCTGAAAACAAAAATACAATATGACTAGCGGTTCCCACGCGTCTTCTTCCGCGCGTTGGGTTTCCTCCCTCCTCTACCGTCGCAGCGTCATGTCTTATAGCCTAAAGCCTTCCCCGATAAGTAAGCTATCCAATACAAAAATATTTTAAAAAACCGGTCCTGTTTTTCTTAAATATTAGCGCGTCCAAACAAACAAACTCTTTAGCTCTATAATATAAATATAGATTGCTACGAATAGCATAGCATCAAGAAACAAACTTAAAATTTTTCATCGACGTGCCACTTCTCTCATTCTTTATGCTTTTACGTACCTGAAGGATGTCTAGAAGGAATTGCTTCAAGCAATAAGACCGCCTGAATTGTACTTCTTCATTATATTTAAATATTTTATCATTCTTTGTACATTTGATTTATTTATACTTTATTTCCATCCAACAATTGTACCAAAGGTTGACTTGACGCCTTCATTTAGCGTTCTCTACCAGTCATGTATATTATGCGCAATAAATTATATTTTTTATTATACTTAATAGTTCGGATTTTCTAATTGTATCTTCGTATTACCATTCTTTGTTTACCATTTTTGCTTTTATTGATTGTCGCTATCTAAAATGAGCCAGCAACTGAAAATAAAAGGTTGTCTATTCATAGCATCAAGTGGTCAATTAGCGCTCGATTATGGGATCTGAAACCAAACATTTCGCCGATTAATAGGATAATTATCGAAACTGAATTGGCCTCACTTCAGTGATTATTTTTGTAGTCCATTTTGTTGTCAATTAGGTAATAGCACTGCCAATATCGTGCCACCGACGCATTTCAAATGGGACGTTTACTGACGTGCGGCGTAACAGTTTTTGTGTCACATCGCTACTGTAAAAACTAATATGGGTAGCTTTTGTTGTAATTATCTGTTTGCTTTCGAGTAATTGATTGTATGTTAATTGGCCTAATGAAAGCACTATTATACGTCTCAATATAAACCCTACCACAGCTTCGGGATAACTGTGCTGCGCAACAAACTCTATCACTATTGTCACTGCCTGTTTTCAAAAGGTTTGTAGTAATCAAGATGGGTGACCAATCCGACCATATAAGTGACGTATACACGGAGACGCTTCGGGAGGTACGTTAAGAAATTAGTCCCGGCTAATATCGGATGATATTAGTCGTTAAACCTAGTCAGATAAAGTTTGACAGCAAGGTTGGTCGCTTGCTTGCAAACACCCCTCCACCAATCCGCATTGAGCCAGCATGGTGGAGTATGGCTCATACTACCACATACTTGAGGTAAGGCCTTTGCTCAGCGGTGGGATACTTACAGACTAACTTTACTTACTTGTCAATTTAAAAAAAATCAATAGCTTTTTTCAACGCTCGAAAATTTTGAATTCTCGACGGACGAAACCTCGCTCCGTCTTTAACTATGCCCACTTTGAGTAG
Source organism: Pyrausta purpuralis (assembly GCA_963924145.1). NCBI lineage: Eukaryota > Metazoa > Arthropoda > Insecta > Lepidoptera > Crambidae > Pyrausta > Pyrausta purpuralis. Next base: position 24,194,311 of record OZ001644.1, on the reverse strand, counting down.
AGTAGAACATTCTTTGAAAAAATAAGATGACGTCACATAGGTTATATGAGCAGATTATGGGCCTGCTTCACTATCGATGAATAAGCAAAACCAATCATCATTATCGTTATCAGTGATTTCATATGAAGTATTTGGCAAATAAAGCTAACAAACTTATGAAGACATAGTGGAACAGGCCGTTATTCAATTGAGCTTGCTAATGAGTTCCGTAACATAAGTTCTATGGGAGTGCACCAATTTGTTTTTAATTTTTGTTAGTTAAAAAAAGTTACAAAAATATAGCTAAGTAAGTACCCCTAGTTATGTTTTATTTACCTCGATTAATATGATTTATGTGTACTTATCTATCATTTACAACGAGATTAATCCTAGTCTATCTATCTGAAGACGCATAGTTCGCGTGCGCGACATACTTACGGGCCCATTGTTCTCATAACATACGTTTACCTTATTGTTTTCGCTCATTTATCTTCAAATGTTCCGCCATAACGATTTTGATGAACAGAGAAAATGTTTCATGGTATTGTTTGCGCTTTGCGCATCTTTTCATGGTACAGACACATTGTTGGCTCGTTACGTCTGTTTCTCTACAGAAAATCTTTAAATTTCTTAATATAAACTAGCCGTGTTGGTAAAATTAAGCTTGGTGAACTAACTATTGAGTAAAAGTGTGTAATTCATAATTTTTGATTGGTTTTTTCAGATGTGAAGGTCTATTTTAACCATTTTATTTCAATCTTATATCACAGTGGTGTAACTAGTGTTACACTGATATGTTTAACCCATCTTTATACCTAAGACTATGTGACGTATACTTAGTTGGAGCCGTTGGTCCTGCGCCTGATCTCTCACGATTATGTCGGATCTTCCGGCTCTCCGAATAATGAGACTGAAGGAACAGATAGTGCTCTTGTGTATTGCGCAAACCAGGGCTTGGAAACCGGTATTTTTTTTGAACCGGTTTGACGAAAATACAGGTGGAACTTTTTGAAAAAGGTTATGTTCCTTTAAACCGGTTTTTAAACCGGTTTGGAAAAATATGGGTATTTTGCATTAACCGGTTCAACTTTTCGTTCAGGCAGGACAACCACTCTGAACTTCGTTAAGATCTGCAAGCAGTGAGCGCATCTGACGTTTGTTTCTGAATCTGATAATTAGTTTAACATAGACGATCTCCAGCGCCGATGGCCAATCTCAGTTGAGATCTACCTCAATACATACCTCAATACCTCTTGATTTAGTCAATCAGTTATTAAGCATAGTTCCATACTATGCAGGTTGTAGGCAGTATTGTAAAATTTTCCCCTTCATTATCTGGCACTCATTTCCGTACGCACTAACCATGTGCAATGGTACAACGAGCATTATTAGTTCTTCCTGAGTGTGTCACAATGTAGGAAATAACAGTGGGATGTCTTAAGTTAGAATATAAGTAGTGAAAAGGGAGACAAGTAGAGGAATAAGAACTATATAGGATATAAGAAGGAATAAGAATATAATAACCATGAACCCATTATTTTTTTTCATCACCTAATTGGCTGGGAGAAAGTGCTTCAAGCTCTATGTCTGCCTATTGTATACTTACATTTGTGTTATAAAGTTTTAAATAAAATTAAATAATAAGTGACTAGATAGGTACTACATATCTGTTAGGTGTATTTTTTCTTATAAATTTACTACTGTATTTACCATACATCTTTAGGTCCGTTGAAGCAAAAATAATCTAAAAATTATAGTTTTATGGTTATGTGTATGCAATGCATATTGTCTTATAAGTTTTAATTTTTAAAAAAAAATATGACGTGTACATAAAAAGTAAAAATTATGTTTAAATATCTTTATTCTCATAAGAAATACAAGTTTCACTTAAAATGAGTACAATAAGATTTAAAAAAAATACTTAATATATTGGCCGCCAGTACCTGCTGCAATATGTAGCTTAAGCTTCTTTTCAAAGGAAATCAAAAATATACCTGATAAGGGGGCAGTTTGTTATAAAGCTTTGCTCCCTCAAACGCTATTTAAACGAATGTGGTTGAAACCATTCTTACCTGATCCATAGATAAGTCTACTAGTGTCAGCGTGGAGTTACTGAATCTTCATGTTTGAGGGCGCTGTCGAAACCGCGCTCATTGTGGACAATAGCATAAATGCATGCGTAGACGCACAGACCCGCGAAACGAGCGGTTATGCGCGCGCCGCACACTGTAATCAGATTATGAAAAGCGCTTCTTTTTAACCGACTTCAAAAAAGGAGGAGGTTATCAATTCGACTGTATGTTTTTTTGTATATGTTACCTCATTACTATAATATAAAATTTCGCCTACTTAGAAAGTATACCTTTTAGTTGGTCACATTGTTGCCAATTTGGGATTTCATGATGGGAATCTTAATGTTGACGTGTTGTTGCGTCTGATATTTAACCACTTGTGGGGCTAAACTAATGGTGGAACCCTTAACGCTTAGGAGTTCAGTAATTGTAATGATAGAACTTATCATTGGTAGTTTGTAGCTTATTAAACAACACAGTCATAAGGTGCAACTCGCCCCCCTCCCCTCTCCTGTAATCTCTTAAAATGAAAAAGTAAAATTAACGTTTAAAAAATTAAAAACTGACTTCAAAACCAAAATGAACTAAAAAGTCTTGAGTAAACTCTTGACCATAGAAAGGAAAGGAATACATTTTAGGTAAACAATTTCTTTTTGGAGTCGGTGCCATCAAGCATCAACTATCACAACACCGACTCCAAACTTGAAGTCGGTTTTTACTTTTTTAAACGTTAATCTATACTAATATTATAAAGCTGAAGAGTTTGTTTGTTTGTTTGTTTGTTTGTTTGTTTGTTTGTTTGAACGCGCTAATCTCAAAAACTACTGGCCCGATTTGAAAAATTTTTTTTACGTTGGATAGTCCATTTATCGAGGAAGGCTTTAGGCTATATAACACAAAGATACGACTCATAAGACCACAGCCGAAATGAAAAATGTTGCGAAAACGGGAGAAAGATATTCCTTTTGAGAGCTTCCGCTGCATACGCTGCAGAAACCGCTTAAGTTACACAAAAATCATGTATGACAGGATTGTTCAGTATTAAGAGTTCTATAATAAAGTCCGCGACAGCGTATGTCTATCTTTAATGGTTGACTTACTACAACCTTTTTTATGTTCATAAATTTGTAAAAAAATAATGCATTATTTTTAGAGGGGTATTATACACACAGGTATTTATTCTTATCAAAATAAATACATTCATCATCACGAACATTTCATTTAGAACCAAGTTGCCCTTTATATCATTTGATTTCAATGAATATCTTAGGAGCTATCACAGTTTTAACATAACTCCGCACCAAAATAATGTTCGCAGCTTAAGTACAACGTGCGCTTGCGCTAATCTATACTAATATTATAAAGCTGAAGAGTTTGTTTGTTTGTTTGTTTGTTTGTTTGTTTGTTTGAACGCGCTAATCTCAGAAACTACTGGCCCGATTTGAAAAATTCTTTTTATGTTAGATAGTCCATTTATCGAGGAAGGCTATAAGCTATATTACATAAAGATACGACTCACAAGACCACAGCAGCAATGAAAAATGTTGCGAAAACGGGAGAAAGATATTCCTTTTGAGAGCTTTCGCTGCGTACGCTGCGGAAACCGCTAAAGTTACACAAAAACCATGTATGACAAGATTGTTCAGCATTAACAGTTCTATAATAAAGTTCGCGACAGCATATGTCTATCTTTTATGGTTGACTTACTACAACCTTTTTTATGTTAATAAATTTGTAAAAAAATAATGCATCATTTTTAGAGGTGTATTCTACACACAGTTATTTATTCTTATCAAAATAAATAGATTCATCATCACGAGCATTTCATTTAGAACAAAGTTGCCCTTTATATCATTTGATTCCAATAAATATCTTAAGAGCTATCACAGTTTTAACATAACTCCGCACCAAAATAATGTTTGCAGCTCAAGTACAACGTGCGCTTGCGCTAATTATATTATAAAGCTGAAGAGTTTGTTGGTTTGAACGCGCTCATCTCAGGAACTGCTTAACCGATTTGAAAAAATATTTCTGTGTTAGATAGCTTATTTATTGAAAAAGGCTTTAGGATATAAAATATCACGCTGCGACGGGAGGGGAGGGAGCAAACTCAAAACGCGCGGACGAAGTCGCGGGGGACCGCTAGTTTTATATATTGTTGGTAGGTAAATAAAGTAATGTACACTTTCTGATTAGTTAAGCGGGGTACAATACTATTAAACATTCTCCTGGGACTCCTCAGACTTCATGAGTTGGGATTTCTCCATAAGTGAAATACAAATAACTTACAATAAATTTTAAAAATATGGTATTTAACGCTTCAAAACTCGAGTGGTTGCAGGCAACCGCATAACAATAAAATATCTATTGTGTCTTGTTCACATACGCTTGAGGGATTAATATGTTTCAAGATTATGTAAACATGGGCTTCTATTTCCTAAATACAAGTATGGATGATGCTAATGGAATAATGTCACCGCAAATAATTATTTGTACCCTGTAATCACCCCGGGATATATTTATACTAAAACCTGCAGCCTCTCTATTTGTTTACTTCAGTATGACCAGTTTGGTAAGACGGCAATCTGACTTCTTCTTTCTGAGGTAACCACTGTTAACTTCCTTACTCCTGGCTGATCGTACACAGCATATGTAAGATAAAAAAAATACAAGATGAGATAACTCTTAATTGCACATTAAGGTTAATTACAAAGTCTGTTAAAGAAAGGAAATGTACAATTTTACTATAGTTTTATATATTATGTTCAACATCATTAGTAAAACTGATAATATTATTATAAGAATTTTATTTATTTCTATAACCAAACATAAAAATACAACAACGAAGCAAGGTACTACGTCCCATGTGCGTCATTTATTTTAATAGTTGTATTTTGGTATTTTATCTAAACTATTGTTTGTTTGCATTGGGGTGTAACATATTTCTTTTATTACTTTTACTAAGTATAAAATATGATTTAGCGTAAAGTGTAACAATTGTTTGTACGTACATAGGTACTCTCATTGCGTAAGTAAGTACAGCCGCCAGCACATCAGGTTACCCACTTTTGTTGCAAACTAGCCCTTATTGCAACTAGATACCGCAGTGTGTACCTTGACGTGCTGTTGTCCGTACCATGAAAGGCTCTGTGATAAACCTACCTTATAACCATTTTGTACATAGAACATATTTTTAATACACGTGTAAGTAACCATTTTTTCCAATCGTAGAATGGAAAATAAGATAAGATTATTTATTCTGAACTGAATTCTCCCAATAGCAATGTTATTCAAAAATCGTTGTAAAATTGAGATTCAATCCTGCTATCCACGTGAGCCAACAAGCTCTTAGGCACTGTAACTCGTGTAATTGGCACATTTTGTTCCTCATACCGCAACTGAAGTGCTCTATCTGCTACTCGTATCAGTTTTTAATGATGTTACATAGCAACAATATTATGTGAGATGTTTTTATCCATTCGCATCACATAATTAATTAAAAATAAGCTTTATATCAAAGAGCAAATGTAAGTAGATACGGAAGTACTTAAATCTCGACAAAGCTTGTGTTTCTTGCTTAGGGCTGCTTAACCGATTTTGATATGTTTCGAAATTAAAAAATGGCTATAGATCAGCCACAACATCGTGATATAACCGGTAAAATCAGAACTCTCTTACTGTTTCACCAAGTAGTCGTATCGGAAAATTATGATTTTTTTATGCTTTGGTAAATTTTAAGATCAACTAAATAACTCTAGTCATCTCTCTGATCGAGAAACTGCTATTGTAAAATAATATTACTTTACTGAAGTACCTATAAATTAAAATATCAAAAATCTTCAAAAACAAAGTGTGAAAGTTTTCAAAATAGATCTATCATCTTCATTATGTGTTAGAAGCTTTTAGTCCCTGAAAAATATGTTTTCACACCAGCACCACCATTCAAACACCTTTAACTGAAAGCTTTTCCAGTTTTAGCCACCCTTCAGCTTTGTAATCCGTGAGGTATTAGTTTCAAGATCGTTGTAATATTTTTCGATAAAATTGTGAAAGAGAACTCTGCATGATGAAAAAACTACTATTTAATTGGACAGTCATACGACTGTTGTAAGTAGCATTACATACATTTTACTGCACGAATAACGTAACGTAACAACGTTAATATATTTTTTCTCATGTTATAGTGTTGCACATGCGTCGTTAGAATTTTTGATGTGTGCTCCGCAAATGCTATTGTTTTGTCTATCATATCATTTTTCCAGATTTTATCAAATTGGTTCATTTTCTTATACAAAGCAGTTTCCACACCATGACGTCAAAAGTTTCAATGCTGACCTAATATGTTGTGATAAGTAGGTATAGCTTATTAATGAAAATGTACCTATTGCCTTATTGGTAATTATACCACACACTGTTTTAATAGTCTTTTAAAAAGAAAAAAGGTTTTAAAGAAAAAGTATTAAGTATAATACGAATTCTTATTTTCCTTTAACTTGTTGTTAACATTCTTTCGGTTGTTATTCTTAAACTTAACTTAGTAACTAGGCAATTCCTATTCTCAGTTGGAACTCTTTATATTAGCTAACACTTCTATATAAATACCTATCGATACGGAGACACAACCTACTTAATTGACTTTGATAGCCATCATTCATTATAATTGTTCATATCACGATATTATTTACTTATCAGTTTGTTGTTACAAACAAGTTATTAATTGCCATTCATATTGAAGGCTAAATATGACTAAAAATACAGCTTCTTACCAACTTCATCAAAGAAGGTGATTGTTTTCAAATTATGTTAAGATTTTAATTATGTTATTCAGTCAAAGAGATAAATTCTGCTTTGAATAGTAGTATAGGTATTTTCACCTTAATTAAATTTATTTTTAGAAGTCCTTTCAATGTTGATCTGCCATAGAATAGAAGAAATTTTTAAAGGCAGTCTTTTAATTTTCGTCTCAAGTCAATGTATCAATGATCAAAGGCTAACTCAAGTAAGTAGATCACAGATAAAACTTATTTACTCAATGTTCAACCTAATGACCCTAGTATTGCAAAGTTGCTGGCACGTGTAAGAGTACCTATAGCAAACATGAGCTAGAGTTAATGCGTATGTTTTGATCAACTATTATTTTATCAGCAAAATGTTTGCTGAATTGGCTATGCGTAATTTTAAGTAGGTTTTAATACAATAACTAATCGTTTTCATGTAGAGTTTTCAAAATTATTATAATTTGTATTAGGTAACAACATGAAGGTACAAAGTTTATTAAAAAATACCTACCTTGTTGTTTTTTTCGTATCTTGAAATTTCCAATTACACTAACGGCTACGAAACCTAATGATTTGACTTTATCAGCCATCTTCACAATATTATTTAGTTTCCGTATTCTAAGAGAATCAATTTCACATTAGTGGTCACAGTATGTGGGGAACTTACTTCACATCTTGATCAAATGACACTATGGTCCGTTGCTGTGGCTTTACGCTAGCCTGAACTTCCATTGCTTATTCATTTAGGAATTATAAGTGTCAATATCGTTCCCATGAATCCAGTTTCAACAAGATTTTGTTCAACAAATTAATGTTCGGAATAAGTAACCTTTACAAGAGAGAGTTAATATAGGAGTTGATAAACCAAAGAAGTTTTAAAGCCGTTTAATTTATAGTTATCTAGCAGTGTGAAGGCATCACTGATAATTTAATTAATATTACTGTCTGTTTAAGTGAATGCTCTTAGATGTTATAATAAAGGGGCAATACTATAGATTATTTTCATGAAATATTCAGAGGAAATCAATTTACTTATATCGTACCTAATATCATCAAACTCCATCAGCAATTACAACACCTTTTAAAAATTGTATACTTTCTGCTAGTCTCTACAAATAATTCATGACGTCACAGTTTAAATACCATAACTGCTACGTTCTGTTCTTGTAGCATCACATCTCAAGACGCTACAACGCTACAGAACATCCCTCGACTACGCCGTAGCATAGCAGCAACCTACCCTCACGCTACGAATTTTCCTGAAACGTGCCGCAGTACAGTCCTCCCATCGCTCGAGCCGAGCTTGCTAATTTGCGTTTTCTTTGCAGAGTAAGCGGGTGGGCGCGCGCGCGCTGGCGGCGCCGGCTGCGCGAGTGCGCGGGCGACTGTAAGCGGTCGCCGACGCCCGACCATGCGCGCAGTCCCGCCGCGCCGCGCCGCACGAACGCGCGCACCATGCTCAACATGAAACTAAAAGAGCGCCTTGCGCTCGCAGTCAGCGCCTTCCTCGTACTCTTCACCCTTATGCTCATCGTAGACCTACAGATGGACTATGGCATCTCTGGGCACAGGGTCCCTCTACATGGACGGGTCAAGATTGCCGACGACGAGGATAAAGGACGGTCCGCATACATCGAATTCAGGAAACGATTCCTCCAAAAAAGGTTGGTGTTGTGATCAGTGTGTGATATAGTGATTTTTGTGTGATATCGGGTACGTATCTTCATATCACCTTTGAACTTTGCGCACAGCTGCTGAAGGCTAATGAATCATTGAACGCATTTGTAAACAAATCATGGAGAAGTTTTGTGTGATGAACTTCATAAACAGCATTATAAAATAAAAACACGTAATCTGATTAGGTACTTTCCACTTTTAAAAATAGATAGATGCTATCTTATCAAAAATTCACCGAACCTTTCGGTAGCGTTTGACAGTGTCCCAAATAACAAACTTGAACTCCTTGAGAAACAATAATTAACTAGTCTATCGAGTAATTAAACCAGTTTAAATAGAAGTTATAATAATTAAAATAATTCGTTTTAATGAGGCACAAACTTTCAACTTTTAATTGTGTTGTTAAATACTCGTACATTAGGAGGAAAAATAGTTATACATATTGTATTATCAAACATTAGTTGATGGCTAATATTAAACAACGTTGGTAATTAAGCTATTGAATGTACCTTAACCGAGTATAAAATGTTTTCCGAGACCGACTCTTTAAGATGAACATTTAAAATCTATTCGTATATTATTATCATACATAAATATGTTGTCGTACATCTGTATGTAAATAGGGCCTCGTCTACACAAAGTCTCGTGGTTTTATCAAACCAAAACTACAATAATGTTTAAAGCACGCGATCAATCCTTTAAATTAATACAGATAAGCGATCTTTTGTCTAACGGGTTAAAAATCAAGTAAAATAAAAATCTGATATACACAAATAATCTTAATTATAACAGATCTAAGTTTTTTCAAGATTGCATAAGATGTTGTTAATTACATGAAAGTAATTAGGTACTGTGTATTTCTATGCTATGTTATTTGCGTGGTGTTATCAGCGTGTGTTATCACTGTTGACTGGTTTGACAGAGTCTTTAAAGATAACCCAGTGTAGTACATCACTCGAAAGGACACGAGATGTTTTGAACTATTTTGTTTGACACTCAATCCGTGGAAGAGTACTGTACGAAATAAGATTTTCCTTGAGAAAACAATTGAGAATCGTTAAGTTTTTATCTTATATTTTGATGAAAGTATACCAAATAGGACTCTATGACTAGGCGGCGACAAGAATTTAAAAAACTAAGTAGGTATATTATACTTTTATGACGACTTTTATGGTGTAGTCGCTAAGCACGCTGGGTTTCAATGCGTCGCCGCTCTGTGGTCCCGGGTTCGATTCCCGGTTGGATCAATGTACAAATCATAATCTTCTATTTTGTCTCGGGTCTGGGTGTTGTGCTACCACCGATTGGTGTGTGTGTAACAAGTGCATTGGCTACTTACTATTGAATCAGAACAATGTATGAGATTAGTGTCCATTTATTTATTAATGATTTATAACATTTTTAAATACTATACTCCAAGTTTTGAATTCATTTAAGTGCTGGCTTCATTCTACGAACCCAACGGGTGAAGAACATCCTATTAAAGTTTCAACACGATCTGGTCAATGGTTTCGAGACACAGAGGACTTTACAATATCGATTTTTACTAATAACGATGATCATTTGAAGACATTTCTCACGTAACAGTAAAGTCATTACCACGATGCACGAGAAGGTGCATTTAGGTAGGTACTTAGCTACGAGACAGTACTTATGGTGACGCGAATTTGATATTTAATACGATGGGACAGATACTGAATCGATGATGTCACGGTTTGAAGGGAGAACTAGGGGGCGGGACTGGCCGAATAACATAACACTGGGTGTATATTTTATTGCATAATAAAAAATGCAGTACTGTTTCAATTTATATCGTGCATTGTAGTGTATCATAGTGGTATTTACATGGCAGATTAAGTAACACAATAAAATAACGTTATTTCTCCGCTTTAATATGTTTCTCACTTATCAGCTATTGATTTCAGACAAAATGCATTTTGTTGACTATCTTTTTTAAAAATAAATAATGCCTATTTGATAAAACAATCACAAGATTTATTATACTTAAAACGCACAGAATTAAAAGGGATTAAGTATTTGGAAATTCTTTAAAACTCAATGTAAATAGGTAAAATAATATCTGTTTGAATTTTACATGTTTGAAACTTTTTAATATAATGAACTCTGAAATACAATTTTATAACATAATAAACACAACATCACATACCAGCTAACTTCATATTAAATGCACACACATGTCGTAGTTTAAAATGAAATTAGGTGTTTACCTTGAACGATTCGAACAAAAATAATCGTATTTACGAGGCACAAATATTATTCATATATGCATGTACATTGTTCGTTATCAATGTAATTTACTTGTGAAGATAACATAAACATATTCGGCACTTTCCTACGCATTCAAAACACATTTCTAATTTCAGCGTAGATCGATACACTCGTACTTATCATGAAATGACTAGATAAGAGACATTCGGTGACAGAAGATAAAGTCGATTGGCTATGCTCATTACTCAGTGAAAAAAACTATTGAGTTCTAAGCTTGGAAAATACAAATATGTTGAATCAAAAATAACAACACACCAGAAGTAAAAATACATATAAGTTTGTAATATAACGTAGTTTTACAACGGTAAAAATTTGTAACTCGAATGACTGATGTATAGATTTTTATATTTTAACACAAGCCGTAGCTCGCATTGAAATGTAAATAACAGTATAAACATAAACGATAAGGGTATTTTCCTTTTGGTATAAATAGATTTAAACTAAATGACACATATGGGCAAGCGTTTTCCTGTTTTAACTGGAAATTTGTTTGATATGACGAGAATAATTATGTAAATTCATTTGGTGTGCACGTGAGTTTATTCTAAAGCATAAAATGAACTCGTCATTAAAATGATATATCTAGTAATAGTATTTCGATTTCGTGAATCATCCCTAATCACCACGACAGCTATTATATAACCTAACGCTAATTTCTATGAATATACGAGTATTACTGTAAGATATACATCACTAACAGTAGTAAGGCTTAATACGAATAAGTTATGTGGAGATATAAAATTATTAAAAAAAAAACAAATTGTAATTCATGGCGTTTGATCAACATCGTCAACTAGAGCTGTTGTAAAATACAGTGTAAGCTCATGGTGGTCGATATCAAATAAGGTGTCACTTGGCTTATGCATGCGTTTGTTAAAGAACAATGCTTAATTAATTTGTCACCACCTAGGCTCTGCAAATATGGAAAACAAAAGTAAAATGAGCACACCACTCAACGCTCTATCTCCCTTCAGAAACAATACCCGCATTTTGACAATGGGACAAATAAAAATCTAAAGAACCTTTTTCTGGTGTTGGCTTTGTTTGACTGTATGATCATTGTGTTAAGCCAACACTAGTCAACACTGCCTTGAAATTAACTATTAATTTTCTTGTAGCTAATTTAGGAAAAACTGTTTCTCAGTCAGACAACAGGATCAAACAGATTTTTTTAAATATTTATTTTTGTTTCTGCTTAATTTATTTTTGGATTTTTTATTGTAGTATAAGTAGTAGTTATTTTTTTACGGTTAGACCATAATATGAATTAAAGGTAATTAAAAGAAAAGGTAAGAAAAAACCCAATGAAAGACGATTCTGATGCTGAAATTCAAATCATGTATTATTTTCGTCTCATTAACGTAATGAGTTATTAAAGTGAGTGAGTTGCATACTTTTAAAGTAATACTACGAATTTATTAATAATATTACTTACGTTTTAGAATAAAAACATCTATGATTTCTTGCATTCAAAATAACTATTAACAATGAATGGGACTGAAAGAGAACATTGTTACGTTCTTTCAATAAAGCATCGCGGAACAAGGGTGCAAAAGGCATTACGAACTTGATTATGTACCACTTTTGTGATGTGATTGCCTGTTGTGTTGTGCATGTGCAGTGTTTTGTTTCGCATAGGCACTAATGAGCACATTTCACTGCAATAACTATTGTTTGTCGTCACTTTTACAATATCTACCATTCATCTGATGCTCTGAATAGGCAATCCGGTTTAGTACATCGTTAAAAGCTATTAGCTGTCGGTTTATACAGGTTAAATTTCGTAGAGTGTGGAAAGGATTTGCATGACTTGATTCCTACAGCCCATTTTCATCTTCAATGCACACATCAAAAATGTTTGAGATCACTTTGAAATTGATATTAATTTATTTAAAAATAAATATCCTTTTTGCTACGATAATTGATATCATTTTACATATTATTAATATAATAAAATTTGAACAAGGTTCTTACATTTAAAGAAAACACATAATTAATATGTTTAATGATAAAGTTTTATTTAAAAATAATAATAAATAAATGCCAATGATCACAAACTTTTTCTGATGTGCATATAATTAATCAAATTACCGAGACCTAACTGTACCTAATAGTCGTACCACATTGATGGTATCATTATAAATTATGGACACGTGTGTCAATCATAGCAACTACATTTTGCGTCTGGACGTGATCTCTTATACGAGTATTAGACTATAGACGAATCGAATGCAAGATTGTGAAATGCAACAATTTGCATTTCAGTGTCATAATCAAAAACTAGCCCATCTAGGATCATGTAATTTTATCCATAGTACTAGAAATGTGTATTGATAAAAATGAATAACTTTTTATGGGCGCTTATCAAGCGGATATATTTGTTTCTTTGATTCAATACTATTAAGTTTTAAACACCGTGACCGTGAAGCAATATTGCAGATTTTTTATATTTTAATTTTGCCGTATGCTAAAGACTTTGCTTGAGAAGAACGCTTTTTAATGGATTATACAATAATTTCCAAGGGTTGATTAAGACTCAATTAATTTTAGTTAATATTATTATATAATGCTAGTTATTTTTCAATTAGTTTTAGTTAGAAACGCAAGCGTTTATTTGCCAAGAACACAGAGAATTAACAGTAGGTACAGTTAAAAGTAAATAGCGTAATAATTTATTATAATAAATTATGACAAGCGTTTAAATTACTTATCAATATAAAAATGCTTGGAAACATATTCTGAGCATAGAAACTGAGTTATTTCGACACTGTGCAGGCCACTTGACTTATTGACGTCATAACTGAGTAATCCGAAGCTCTCCACGTTAATTACAAGTGGGGTTTTGTTGAAATTGTTCTCAATAACCTCAATTTATAAAATAAATCAATTCATCGTAACTCTTCAATTCATTGTATTTCGCCATTTGTTTCTGCGTAATGCTTGTTGTGGGGAACTTATTATTATGAAGAGTGGTTTTGATTGTGGCCATTATTCTGCTATTTTCAAGGGTTCTTACTGGAATCGCTTTTTCATATAACCTGCTAACCTATACAGGGTATTGCTTTGGTCAACGACGAGAGACGACTCAGGGGTGGTTATACAAACGATACCGATGCCAAAAAAATATGGAAAGAACCCACAAAATAAATTTATAATTGCAACACTAGCAAGCGAGTCAAAACTACCAACACCAGGTCGTCTCCTTGTAGCTGACTCGCTACGGAATAGTGTTTCATAGATATGCGCTAGCTACGCGCGAGGGTGCGAGTTTCCCTATTCGTTTTGTTTTTTTTTTTAAAAAAGTTAATAGGTTTTACTTTATGAAATGTGAAAAATATGATAAGTATAACTCATATTATCATGCCTGAGTTAGATGTCACTGACCAAAACAACATCATGTCTAACTAGACTCTTAATGCTTCAACACCCGAGCGGTTGCAGGCAACCGCATAACAATAGAATTTGCATTGTGTCTCGTTCACATACGCTTGAGTGATTAAGATACAGGCAGAGGCTAGTTTGAGAGCCTCAGGTAAATAGCTATGGCTTCATCTATTTTTAATTTAGGCTTACAAACATTTATGTTTCAGTGATCAATAGATATTTGATTTTTTATGTAGAGATGTAATATTGTATTGTATTCAATATTTGTGTTTACCGCTGTTTAATCACGCGTCGTCACATATAAGATTAACTTTAGAAGTTCTGAACTTTAGGTTCTTAACATTTTATGATCCGATGCCAACCAACTTATATTCATAACTCTTTTGTTTCTTTTTTCGTTCCACAGCAAATAAATAATTATTATATTATTTACAAAGCATATAAATTCGATAAATAAAATCTCGTTTATCTTCCACAGCAACGGCAGCAATGGATCAAGGGAGTATGAGCAATCAGCCCCAAGCGAGACCAGCGGCGGCGGCGCAGACGCAGAACCACGCACACCCGCGCCGCCTGCCGACAAGTATGAGGACCTGCAACAGATACTACGTGACCAGACTAAAGGCAGGGCTGAAGATCATGTCGTGATCATACCTCCTCATAGAGACCTCAACGTATTGAGGCCGGAGAATCCGACCATTGGAGAGATGGAGGACCTGGAACCAAGGTAAAAGAAAATTAACATAGCATCTCTAGATTAATAAGTTAATTGTAATGGATTATGACATTAATACTATTTAGAGTCGTTATTTCCAACGTCAGTTAAGGAATGTTCGTCGAATAAAAGCCTAATTCGAGAACGTCACCTATTTGTCAGCTATCATTAATGTAAATTTAATTTTAAAACCAGTCGTATAAAGAACGACAGTGATAAAATTGACTCTTAAAGATAGATATAGCCCTTATGTAATGTAACAAAGCTCTTTACACTAAATAATACTTAGCTCCAACATTCAAAACTTCAAAGAAGTTTCCTCAAATGAAATCACGAAACCACACAGTGCTTTGTCAAAATAATAAGTCATTTAGCCCGTTAAGAGTTATTAATTAAAATTGTTCCGCTAAAAACGACGCGGAAAGGGACATTACAAGGAAAATTCTCCAAAGTTGCCGACAGCTGACATCCACAAGTACGATTTATGTACCGCACCGCGAGACTCAAAATTAAATTGTTAGTTACTCGGTTATTGCTGCAATTAAACTTTGATAGCGCGGCATCGCAAGGAGCAACTGCTCAGTCGCGAATTCATTCTATCTCCGTGGGAGTTGATGCTTCTGCAATATTAATTTCAATAAAGCGGTACGTCCTACGGCTTTCATATACTGCGAATGCCCCTGCCTAACTGAACTATGCATCAAAATCAAACAGGTTGGTCGCGGCCGGGCTCCTGCGGTTGACGTAATTTCGCTAAAGCAAATATTAGGCCAAATCTCACAGGAGCACTGAAAGTAATAAAAAGAGAAAATCGCACGCTGTTCCCACTTTAATACCTATACGCTCCGAACGGATTTCGTATGATACAAGACTATAAAGAAGGATCATATTACGGTTCCACGACAGCCTGATTCTATAATATTACGAGACATAGATGGCGACCTTTCTTTATCTTGTAAGGCAAATTTCAGAAGCTCAACGAGGAATCTTATTTAAAATCCAGTAAGAGGCTCCGGCGAGATAGGCGCGGGTCTTTGACAATAAAACTAAATGGAATGAATGCGTGATGGCTTCCTCACAACGCTGCTCGTGATATGATGGGGTCGCTTTACGCTGAATTCATGAATCTTTTAAATGGCTTATTAAATAAATCAGCAATATTTTCATATTTTTCTATTGTTTTCTTGGTGACAATGTGTATCAGGTTAGAAGCTAATCTCGTATCGGATTATTTTATAGTGTAGACATGGTTTCGAATTTGCAATTATCAAGAACAACAAAACGGGTCACAGTGATATGTAATGCGATCACCGGTAACAGGTAAACGTTAGGTATTCTGCGCCGTGCGCCTCGGACGTTTTAAATTGTAAGTGTCTATTTGTCTTCGAGCACATCGTGTTTTTTGAGTTCCCATCGGGGGTGGCACGATTCACACTAAAAGAGAGTCCATAAATTCTGCAGTAGCTGGCGGCTTGATTTCTAAATGCAGGTTATCGGAGCATGCCACAAATCGAGAACGCTACACGTAGGCTCCTTAGTATTCAGGGCCTCCCTGCACCGTGTCGCTAGTCTCGCACCTGCTAGTAGGCAAATCACGTCCACTTATGTGTTCCACGCAGCCAAAACCAACACTCCATCGGAAAATCTTCCATGTAAATCTAGTTAACGACCAGGTTTAGGAGTGTGTGCGGAAATTTTAAAGTATTTGGGACGCTCGCGGATGTGGCCAGCTTTTTATTCGCGACACGCGTGTGTGCCACGCTATTGAGACATTAGCTGAATGGAAACCATAATAATCGTTATACTGTTTGACGAGCCATTACGTTGAAGGGTCAATTGATTTTTAGTGTAGTTGACTGCGGTGCCTTATCAAGTCGAAAGTGACCATCAAATAGATTGTTACTCAAAGCAGATTAGATTAAAGTGTACCTGACATTGAAATTAAAACTTAATGTGTTTTTATTAAGTTCATACTTAGTGCATAGTCTTATCAAAATTAATCAATCATATCTTAAATAATAGTATCGTGCATAAATAATATGTATTTCATAATCTCTGTTACCTATTTCGACACGTACTTTCATATCGTTGACATACATATATCATCAAAAGATTTTCCTCCGCAGCATAAACGCATCAAACCTGGAGAAGTTCCAGCTCAAGATAGCCCAGCACGAGTTGTACGAGGAGGGCGAGACGCTGGTGGACGCCGTTATCAAGGACATGGCCACTCTACCAATCATACATGCAGGTGAAGAACGTTCTGATAACCTAAACTTAACATTAATAAGCTGGTGAAAATAGTATTCACATCCTCACTGTCGCTTCTCAATACATATTTGATAATATCATGTACGTAGGCAAAAAAAATAGATAATGATATTCACTCGTATAACACAAGAAATAAAAACGAACTTGTCATTCCAAACTTCAGGTTAGCCAAAACAATTAATTCATTCTTGGGAAATTGTGTCAAAATTTTGAATAATATACCTAATAATGTTATCGAACTACCTATTAATAAATTTAAGTTACACGTCAAAACTACCCTAATGTCAAAGAAGTATTATAAAATTCAAGACTATCTTAATGACGAGAATGCATGGACAGTCCAGCTTGCACCAAACTGATGTACCTACCTGTTAATTTTGATTTGTATCATTTTTGTGGCAGCTAGTGGTGACTGAGTTTGTTCCGGCGTTTCTTCTTAGCACTTGCCAGATTGTCTGTGTCTTGTCTCGAAGCGCTAGTAGGGCCCAAAAGATAAGAAGACATGTTCTTGCCCCACATGGGACATTAATGATTGATATTAACTAATTATTGACGTTCATAAGTGGCATATTGTGTCCTAAATAAAACAAATTACTTTTGACTTTTGAGTAAGACTGCGACCACACACCAAGGTTAATGCTTAGTTCTCTGGCACTCAAGTGAATCTAGACCACGGCTGTGGCCGTTAGGTGCACTGATGAATCATCGGCGGCGTATAGATGGCAACCGTCGCCTTTAGTCCGCATCTAGTGCCGTCGGCAAACTGCTGTCCACATGCAGCTGTTAAACTGACTGTCATACCACTAATGCGTTACATTATAATATGCCGATTTATTGTGTATTTATAACTGTACCGAACTTCGTACAATAAAATTTAAACTGAAATGACAAATCACTGTTAACGCTGTAAACGGATTAGGCGAAGCGAATCCCCGTTTATCCTTCGGTTTAGGTAGACATGTAAGTATCAATAAAAGCGTAAATGCAAAACTTGTCGAGTTCTTTATAATAAATCGACAGATTACAACCGTATTTATAACAGTCAGATAATAATCTCGCAGTTTTTACAATATTATGATGACAGATATCTTTTCATCTCTTCTGTTCGGAAAATTGATTGTGAAGATTTCACTCTCGAATTATTAGCGCTCTTACTACGTTCGAGCGCCAAAAACATCTCAAATGAAATTGGTCACTTTCTCCCCTTGTATAACAATCTACTATATCGAATGGGATATTATTGAGTTACTAACTGCCTCGGTGGCGCAGCGGTAGGAGGGTCGCACTTTAAAGCGACGGCTGCGCCAGAGGTTCCGGGTTCGATCCCCGGGTCGGGCCAAAAAAAATACCTGAGTGTTTCTGTTCAGAAATTCTTAGGGTAGCCCGGAGTTTGGAAGTTGGCGGTGTTTCACCCCCGTGCCTCGGAAAAGCACGTAAAGCCGTTGGTTCTGCGCCTGAACTCACTCCGGCCGTGTCAGATTGCTGTCCCATCGGGCTATGAGAGTGAAAGGAATAGAGAGTGTACCTGTGTTTGCGCACACACTTGTGCACTATAATATGTCCCGCGCAGTCGGTTAGTCGTTGTGACTGGCCACCGTAGTCGAAATCGGCTAGGGGGACTATTATTATATTATTGAGTTAGACTCTTGTTTATAGATACATAAGAGTTCTTACACACTGCGACTTTAAGCATCGATGCAGTCGCGCGTTTTGAAAACGTGCTTCAGCATCGCGACTCACGCAATGAAAAGATTTAATTTAGCATCGATGCAGCAGAAGCGCGACTGAATCGACGCTAACGCGCGTTAGCTCGCGACAACATAAATGCTAAAAGTGACGCAGTGAGTAAAGGTTGATAGATTGCGGCGGCATCGATGCTGCATCGCGACTGCATAGATGTTATAATTCGCTGTGTGTAAAGGGTCTAATATTTAAATGTTCATTAAAAGTAGATCAGAGAAGATCTTTATATTTGCCTTTAAACCTTTCTGTGATTTCAAATATTAAATACAGTCAATCAGATTCAAAATTCGGTATGTTAAAATATTGAACAGGGGTTTAAACAACGACAAACAATATTATTGGAAGGCAAACGTTTATAATGCGCGATTGTGTTGAAACTTGCCCCGAAATTTGAACAATAAAATATTCAGTGTATCGTTGATCGGACCTAGGAAAGCAATTAAGTTATATAGGCCGTCCACAATGCCACTCGCCACCCCATTAATTATTCTACAACATTGTCTATAGCTAAATTCCTCTTGTCTAGCAGGCACTTTAAATATATACCTAGTTTTACTTATTATAAATTAATCAATAAATTTTCTATCGGGCAAAATCTATATATACTCAAATGTTTTTTGGGTGATTATTATGAGTTTAATACATGCTTAAGAACAATATTTAACCACGTCAGGGCCCCCCATTTTTGAATCACTCGCGCCAAGATGGCGTGTGATATTAATTGATTAATGTCGGATTTTCCAATGAAAATTAGTTTAATTCCACATGGGATTTATTTTAAAAACATTACTGATTTTTGTGAGTACTAATGTCTATATACCGCGTTATTTTAATTGATTCTTAATAAGTTTTTTTTTAAGTTTTTAAAATTCAAGTGAGTGATTAAAAAATAGGGCCCTTGTTCAGCACTAAAGTAAACTATTAGTATCTATATATTATATATACTAATAGTTTACGATGAATGTAATGATCTTTTAGCTAAAACAAATACCTAAGTAACAAAAATGTTTGAGATCACTAAAATATGCTCGATACAAACGTAATTCTCAGACAATCACAGTGCTTACTGACTTTTTAATAAGTAGGTACGCCACACGCATTACAATTGACTGTGCCAGTAGACGGTTTTAATTTATTACATGTGCTTGCAAATTTTATTTTGTCGAACTACGCAATACTTATTTGTAGGTAGCCTAATTGATTCGTTGTACTACCTACAAGGTGGTATTTCTTACCTATCAACAGTTTGTGTACAGTACTTATATTCTTACCTACTTAATTACTATTTGTTTAAAGTTTTACAAAATTTATCATTTTTAAACACAGAGTTAATTCAAGTCAGCTGAAGCGAAAGACTCCTTTATAAGAACACAATATTTTGTTGACAGCAAATATAATTTTGTTTTTCACAGTGTTTGAATGAAGAACAAAGTTATGTTTGTGGTTGTTGAAAATTTGCTATAACTCAAAAACTACTAGTCTGACTCCGTGCAAACCTATTTTTGTTGAAAATATTTGTAATGATCTACATTTTATATTGTTTATGTTTTTTAGGATCCTCTATGTCATTTTAAAATACCTATCTATAGACACCCCACAAGCATAGGTTTCACAAAAAAAACTAAACTGTTGTTTTATGTATGGAAGCCCCCCCCCCCCCCCGTCTTAAATATCATTATTTTTATTTTTTGTATAAGAATCGTAAAGCGGTTAACAGGATACATCTTCCTACCAAATTTCAACAGTGTGATGCTTATAGTTACAGAATAAAGTTGCTGTGACATACGGACGGACAGACAGACAGAAAGACTTGACGAAACTATAAGGGTTCCGTTTTTTGCCATTCGGCTACAAAATCCTAAAAAGACGGTGCCCTCCAAGGGCGGCGTTCACTCACCACCTGTCTATACGAATGTTGGGCGGGCGGGGCAAAACATGTATATTAGATGGCCGCATCAGAGGTTGGCGGTCGGACAATACTGCCACAACAATCTCGCCCTTTACTTCGGATTGGACTTAAATATTTAAACTACTTAAATGGATTTCATTGTCTGACCCGACTTGATCGCATATTTTTAGACCGGCTGCGTACGACAACAGTGTTCTACAATATCTATAAATTCTATGTATAATCGATTGGAGTGCTAAATTAACTGATGCTTATTATCTCGTTAAAATTCGTTGCATTTTATGAAATTTTGGATCGTGTTTAGGGTTCCGTAGCCGAATGGCAAAAAACGGAGCCCATTTTCCCTACTGCAAACACAACTTCTATATACAAATACTATGAAAAACAAAATTATATTTGCTGTCAAACAAAATATTTTGATATTTTGGCTAAGTAAGTGGATCTCTAATTTAGTTAAAGTTGGCAAGGAACCCTTACGTGCGAGTCCGACTTGCATTTTGCCAGTTTTATAATATTTTTTCAAAAGACGATATTACTTAACTAAGCCGTAATCTGTCTGATAAAGCTCGCAGATCTATTGTGTTAATTTTAATTTCTCATAAGAAATATAAATCATATTAGTATAAAAAAATATACCTTATAATGCGTGCGTGTGTAAGTCCGATTCCCATTGGTTAGATTTTCAATCAGTAAAAAGCCATCGATTGTAAGTGATCATAAATATTTCAAGTTTGATTGGCCTATATTGCATAAATAATAACAAATACATCCATGAAATGTACCGATCATTTCAGTGTATATAACCAAAAGGGAATCAAAGTTATTTATTATAAAACTTAGCGGACCCAGCGAACTTTGTTTCGCCCCCAGCCCCGTCCCGCCCCAGCCCCGTCCCCATCCTGCCCAGCCCCGTCCCGCTCCAGCACCGTCCCGCCCCAGCCCCGTCCCGCCCCAGCCCGCCCCAGACCCGTCCCATCCCGCCCCAGCCCCGTCCCACCCCAGCCCCGTCCCGCCCCAGCCCCGTCCCGCCCCAGCCTCGACCCGCCCCAGTCCCGTCCCGCCGAGTCCCGTAATTTTAAAAGTTAAGCATTCCCAGTGAATTTTGTTTCACCCTTAAATTACTAAAATGGCTATTAAAAAATAAGGGTATGTATTTTTGTATGTTGTATCATAAAAAAAGAAATTAAAAATTTGTCCGAAAAATAAAATAAAAAAATTAGGGGTTGGACTACCTTTAACATTTAGGGGGATGAAAAATAGATGTTGGCCGATTCTCAGACCTACTGAATACGCATATAAAATTTCAGCAAAATCGGTCAAGCCTGAGTTTAGCAACTAAAACTGTGACACGAGAGTTTTATATATTAGAGACTAATCAATAGTACTTAGTTAGACCCTAAAAGTAAATCTTAACTGCAGAACTTTTTATCTGAGATTCTAAGCATAGTCGACATCATTCCCAATTGATATCTCCCTCAATGACTGATGACCCCCACATTGGCTGCCGTATAAGGTGTTCAACATTCGGTCTGCTGCCTAATGACCCGCCATCCTTGCAAAAGATTTATTTGAAATTGAGATATTTAATATACAACAGAAACAGTTTCCTCACATTCCTCAACCTTATACCAACTAAACTTTATAAAGAAATGAAATCAAAGCCACACACTTAAAACACTTAAATACACGCAAAATAAAAAAATATTAAATAATAAAAAAGTAAGATACTCATTCCTTACTTACTTAGACACCTATTACTTTGTACGAAAAACATCGGTCCAATTTAATTGGGTTACATCATTAAAATTGACGAAATCACAACGTCTCAGTGCAGCGGTCATCTCAGGCAAAATCAACTTATAAAGTCAAATGAAAACTAAATTCATTTCACGATTTCTTTACTCAAATTATGTAGACTTTAAGGAGTAAACTATACGTAGGTATGACACTAAAACATAATTAATGTGATAAGGAACTTTTTGATAGGGTGGTCTACACATTGCTATTTTGATGCCTCCCTAACTAATTGTAATTATCTTTGACAGAGCAAAAAGAGGGAGGAACGCAACTGAAGCTGATTATCGACTACCCCAACGGTATTCAAGCCCTGTTCAAGCCGATGAGGTGAGTAACTTAATTAATTATGATTACGACTAATCGAGGTTTTGTACGGCTTCGCTGTCAGATCAGTTTATTACCACATTATTTACTTAGTTTGGCTTATGTTAAGATTAACTCTATGACTTGTTAGTCGAAGAGACACACAAACTTTAGCAGTTAAATCCACACTGATTAGCTCGAATATTATTTGGTTTTTAACCCACTTCAAAAAAGGAGGAGGTTATCAATTCGACTGTATGTTTATTTGTGGCAGCCTTATATCACAGTCATTTGTGGGCCGATTTAAAAAAAAACGCTAACCTAGAGGTTATACCTTCTAGTTGGTCCTATTGTTGCCAAGTCGGGATTTGATTATGGAATCTTGGTGCAATCGAGGGAAACCCTCAGATATTAAAGGCATATAGTGTTTTTAAATCTTAATATTGACGTGTTGTTTGATACGTCTGATAGTCAACATTGTGTGGAGCTCAACTAATTGTGGAACTCCATAAGGCTTAGGCGTTCAGTGATTTTAAGTACAGAACTTATGAGAAATGAGATGTAGCTTCTTCAAGAACGGAGTCATAAGGTGCAACCCTTGCCCCCCCCCCCCTCCTGTAATCACTAAAAGAGAGAAATAAAATTAACTTTAAAACAAGTAAAAACCGAGTTCAAAACTAAAAAAGAAATTTTTCGCCTAAAATGGATTTCATTCCTTTAAAGGGTCAAGAGTTTATTTAATACTTCTTAGTGCATTTTAGTTTTGAAGTCGGCTTTATCCATTAAGGTTATCTGTATGTTTGATAAAAAAATAAGATATTGTATTAAACCAATAAAGGCTGAAACAATATCCTTAAACGCATAAAATAGTACGTCTTGAAAGTAAAGTAGTACTTATCGGTCATCTAATAACGTGTCACGTTATTATATTGTTATCAGTCGTTAGTCTCAAAATGATATTTTGAAAGATATAAGTTCATTGGTACTACTGTTTGACGCTTCCTTGCTAGTTAATTAGTTATGTATTTGCTGTAGTTCTATTCTAACGGAAAGTAGAACACTTCTTGCTATCAAGGAAAATATAAAACTAGCCACTAAATCGGCTTACTGCAACTCGCATGCACAAAGCTTACAGACTTTTGCAGAAACACAATCAGTTTCTAACAATGGGCAAGAAACAAGTTGGGGTACACTTGAATAGTACTCGAGTGTGGGCTAGCTAAGCCGATCGAAAGAACATTCTCGAAGTAACGTGAATAGCGACGCACACTGGAGGTGACAGGGAAGTTTCTAGAACACTTCAAACTAAAACACTTCAACTTAACTTGGATCCAACACATAAATAAGAAGAGAATTTCCTCATCGTAAAAATAGGGCAGAATAATCCGAAAAGAAAAGGGTCTCCTTAGGTCTGCAAATCGTATATGTTGTCTTCGATAATAACATGGCTTTTCTAAGTCTTAAAGCATTTTTACATTTTCGCATTCTCTCAAATTCCTGTCACGCTCAATTCCCTATCCATGTCGATAAATTATATCGAGAGACGTGAAATATTCTGAAAGGGTAAGGAATACAATTTTCATTGTCAAAGAACAAAGGTGCCACCTAAAATCTACTCGCGAGAGTATCTCAGTGGTCCCAGAAGACTGACTTATCGAGTGTCAACTGTCAAGCTAAGACCCGATAGTGAGATATCATATTTAAGTATTCGATGGGTTTCATCCCTTCAAGTTTTCGATAAGAATTTCAATTTTGGTGTTACCTTTTTATCGTGTCAGTATGTAAGTGATTAAAGTAAGGGTGAAGAGTTTTTGAAGATTTCCGAATGATTAACATAATGATGAATTTAGTCTCATGGCCTCAGTGCACTGTTTTATTCACCTTCTCTCAGAGAAAATGGAATCTGATTGTGGCCTTGGCAACACAAGTTCGGAATAAACACTACTATTATATTCCTAACGTGATGTCTGGGACGTGTTTGCGTACAAACACCTTTTTATATAGGTGTTTTCTCTTGCTTTACATATCCTGGTATGCTTATTCTGCGTTATTTTCCATTGTTCGTTACTTTTGCTAACTTAAGTAACGTTATCTACGATAACCACTCCTAAATTACAGTAACTCAAAATAATTATTGCATTAAATATTTCTACTTAATCATAAAAACTATTTATTAAACTAATTAAAGTCGATTTTACTAACGTCAGATAAGGTTTATCCGAATAAGTATACAATGACTGATTTTGTAAAATGACAATTACATACATGATTGCTGACATATAGGTGAATATGTCAAATTACGCGTTTTGTATTCTATTCGACGAATATTCCTTATCTTACGTTGGTAAAATCGACACTTTAGTAATAATAATACTTGTTTATAGTCTTTTATCAGGCTTGAACCTATTTCGCTCTGTAACCAAATTTACTTATACCGATCGTGAACGAAGCAATGAATCATGTCATGCGTCCACTACGTCCGAGACACAAAACTAACGTAAGGAAATATAGGAGCCCCATAACCCTAACTCGTTCCGATAAAACTAACGCTCGCTCGCAGGGGAAGGGTTATTCCTATCGACTGTCCTCTAATTTACGAGCCCCGAGCGGATTGCGGACCCACGAGAGCCCTCGATACGTCGTCGGGATAACCCCACGAGTCTATAATTTTTCTAGAAACTCGAGAAGTGTTGCCAAAGATTAAAAGTACTTACTTCAGATGCAGTTAACTGAAGATTGCTGTGAGTTTTGCCGAGTGTCTAAACTTTTACGAGCAAAAATGTTTGCGTTTTGCAAGACAACCGATTTTTTCACATCAAAATTAAGTTTACGATTGCACTGTTTGAAAAATATAAAAGTTTATAGCTAACAGCATTCGCCAGAGAAAGTAAAGCTGGCATTTTGTTATACCAATAAAACACAGGTCTGCTGGAGTTTCAACTGTGAAGAGTTAGGCAGACTAAGCTTTTTAAAATTTAGTAGCTCCAGCATCGTTGGAGACAATAAATGGTTAGACTCAGACAGTATATTACCGAGAGTGTCCCCATCTGACCAGCTTCGAAATTTAATATCCAATTTAATCGTTTTGTTTCACAGAAATTGATTACGCCCTTATATACGTTGTTAAGGCTAGTACATTGACGGGTCATTTCCGATTCTGTGCATAAATCCCCGAAATGATAACATTAGGATTGATTTTATTAACATAAGCTTTCTGCTAATGGTTATCTGAAATAATCATCTGGAAAATTTGACATGATTTAACCTTTCATTTATGCAGCTACATGCACAGATTAAAAAATGTTACTAAAAATCGAGATTGATATACGCTGGACTAAAACTTCTTCTGTCTTCTGAAAACTTCAAAATACGTTTTAATATAAATCACTTCTTTAGGCTTGGTTGACCCGACATAAGTTATCTTTAACAAGCGAGAAAGAGCCATCAAACTCTATACGAAAAAACATAAGTAGCTGACAGTTATACATGTTACTTGGTAAGATGGTGCAGCCAGTAAGCCTAACATGCACGCCCCAATACCGTTTATCGCGTCGATAAAATAATTTTATTTCCTAAACAACATGTTTTGACACATATTTCTCACTTGTATATCAATCCTTTTTGCTTTTTAAAACAAATAAATACAATAAAATAACTAAAAACCTTTTTTAAAATGATAAAAAGACGTTTGAAATTTATCGATAAATGACAAATAGGCGCGCATCTTAGGCCCGCTGGTCTTGTGGTTAAACTGCCTTTGTTAGCATCAAACTAGGCGATCTTGTCTTGCCTGGAACCTGTTACCTGCCCAGTAATCAATTGACTTGGATTAGGACCAAACCATCGATTTATTAACCCAGTATATTAACACAGGCAGACCTACGCTATAGATCCAGTCGCAATTTAAATTTGAACTGGTTTAAGGTAAAATATGCATAGTATTTTATCCATAAAGACTGAAACTAATTGGTGTGATTATAAGGTCCCTCGATTGAAGGTTTAATTTAAGTTAAATACAAGTGATTACTTTTAAAATTGAAATAAGAATAAAGATTAAAAAATATACACGAATTGTGACTCGTCAGCGCTGCCAAGTGCCAAATAAGCGCTATCTTCGGCCATATATTTACAATCAAAGACCCCTAACACATTGCGACTTTTAGCATCGATGTAGTTGCGCGTTTTGAAAACGCGCTTCAGCATCGCAACTCACGCAATGAATAAATTTAATTCAGTATCGATTCAGAAGCGCGACTGCATCGATGCTAACGCGTGTTAGTACCGTTGCAGTCGCTAAAATACAGTACATAATTTGACGATTTCCAGCTTCTGCATCGCGACTGTATCGATGCAAAAAGTAGCGCAGTGTGTAAAGGTTGGCAGTTTGCGACTGCATCGATGCTTCATTGCAACTGCATCGATGCTACAAGTTGCAGTGTGTAAAGGCTCAAAGAGTGAGCGGGCATCACGTGCGCATAACATTGACATGACAATTTCGGCACGTTCGAGGTCGATATGTATAAGTCGACCGCAGAACTTCTGACGTCAACTTTATCGCCTTCGTTTTCGTTTCCCTCCCAAATAATGTACTCCGTATCGTCACTATGTATCAAACAATATTTCATTCACTTAGTAGGAGAACATTTAATTCATAACAATAATATGAAGTACACAAATTGGATGAGAAGACGACAATAGTGACGTCAGAAATGTCTTAGTTTCGCTGTTTACCTTTAGGTGTACATTTATGTGTAGTTTATTTATTTGGTAACATTACATTCATAAATAATTACCCTGAATGACACACACTCAGCCATAAACAGACAGAAATAATCTTGTGACAAAACCAAACCCTAACGGTAATAAAATCAATTAGGTAATGTTAGCAGTGTAGAAACGAGTTCCACTTTCCACTACCTATTATTATAAATGCTGTAATAGCAACTCATTAAAGAACCTAATTATCTAATTAGAGACATGTACATTAAGTTCACTTTCCGAATATTGAATAAAACTTGGAAATTGTAGAAAAAATAATAATTTTTAATATAACTATTGGCTTAAAACCCCTTTAGCATATTCACGTCAGCAAATACGAGATGATTTTAGTTATTGGTATCTATCTCTCTATCTTCTATACTTTAATATAAGTGTAACCTATTAAAATGTATGTACCTATACATATACGCGTAAACGGCGTATCTAATCTTAATATGGACAATACACATTAAACATGTTTGATCCAACTTATATTATAGGGTATGTTTCTTCTGGATCCGTAAAAGTTTCTCGGTATTGAGGTAGATCACAGATAAAGGGCGCTTAAAATAGACAAGACCATGTGACAGGAGCAAACTTTATTTTATTCTGAGATAGATGGCGTTGTACAATTTATGTACTTTCTTCAGGGCGACGGGAAAAAACCCGGTTCTTAACAGGGAAAAAACCCAATAGATGGGTTTTCATTATTTATAAAAGAGTGGACTTCTTATATATATTTGATATGCAATGTTCACATTTTTAATGTTCTATTTGTTTTACTAATTTACTGACTCTCGTCCGTTTCCGTTTGTTCAAACAATTTTCTTTGGATTCTTCTTAGCAAATTTGATGAAAAATTTTAAACAAGTATTTTTTTAACTTTATTGCATAACCAAATGTGGTATTAACACTTAATAACAGTTCTCTGTCACATATTTTAGTGTTCGACTCCTTGCTTGCAAAATTGTCAGCGATAAAAACGTACCTAATATTAAGAAAAAAAAATATAAAAACTTATGCCAATCATAACTCACTTTGAAATTGTACTACATATTCTAACATTCGATGTAGATATAATTAAGTACTTTAAATAGCTTGGCGTAAAAATCGTAATACTGTCGTAACAAAGCAAACTAAATTTAATCTAACCACACTTACAACACTTGTAAAGTGTTTCTCATTTCAAAAACAACATCAATATACTTGTCGCGTAATTTTCAGCGTTGCTTTTTGGGCATTTTTCCACGTAATAAATACATTTAACGTGGCCCCGAACAAGATGCGATATCCGATATTCCCCTTTAATGGATTTATATGACTTGGTTTCAATTTACGTCGTCCGCACTGTCGGGGGATGAATGTCATTTTTGTCTTCTCCGCGTAAATTGTGTACAATCAGCTTGTAAAGTAGCCTGTAAAATAGAAAAATAAAGAGTGGAACTCAGGAATTGAAATTCTTATTAGAATTAAATAATTTTTACATGTACATGATTGTTTGATTTGAGAATAAGAGCGCTTTCACGCTTAGGTGTCTTTAGCAGCGCGATTGTCGCGCGGCAGTCGCGCTGCTGTCAATTTCATACATAAAATGACAGCAGTAAGCCCTTCACATTAGAGAGACGCGCTGCTGTCGCTCTAATGTTAAGGCGCACGTTAGTGATTTAACCTCCAAGGTTATATTGTATAAAAAATAGACTTAAATACAATTAAACTTTACACTAACAAATTAGTCAGTTATATAAAAATAACATAAAGGGCTTATTTCACCATCGAAAAAGAGCAATAACCAACAATAATTTAAATTTGGAACGTCATTTCGTATGACGTAAGGAACAGATAACGCTTACAACTAGAAATTGAGAAACGGGCTGTTTTTTGTATAGGGTGTGTTTTTTGCTTGACTGTATTGTTTTGACTAAACTTCATGGAAATATGCGAGTAGCTTTTCGTTTTAGCTTTTGTTTTTGTTAAACCTCTTTTCACACATCAACAATTCTAAATGATGATGGCTTGGTAGCCATATATATATGTTCGCGCTATAACTATAATTTGAACTTTTAAAGGTTGTTAGGTAAGTAAACAGTTGTGGAGGTAATTTTTGAAAAAAACATTAGGTTTTTTATTACAGTACATTAAAATTGTGGGCATACGTACGTTCGTTCGTAAATAAATAACAATAATCTCTATTTCCCGCTGTGTAAGCCATAAAAACGCAATGACGCATAGTTTGGTATGCAAATGATTCCGTCAAACAATCTTAGTTTAAACATAACATTTTATTAAAATAATATGTTACTAACGTTAACTTAAATATTTGTTTTACTATTGCATTTTTTTTTCTGTGAGTGTGGTTGTCTGTCATGTACATAATAGACCTGAAGAAGGCCATTGCAGATTTTTTTCTAAGTGAAGGATTTTCTGCTAGGTATTTTATTTAAGAGGAACGTTTGGTACGACTCGTATGTAAATACGAGTATAAGTAAAATTAAATAATAAATAAGGTAAAATAAATAATTATAATAAACGATGATATTCAATAGACGGACAAAATACGTGATATTTTCCTTCTCACTTCACGTACTGGTCAGTACGTGAGTTAACTGATAGGTACAAAGATTTAATAAAAGTAAACTTACATTTATTTGTATGGATATTTGACGAAATTTATATTGAGCTGGTAAAACCAAAGTGACTTAAAGGATTAAATACAGGGTGTTGTTTTGGTCAGCGACGAGCCACTTAGGAGTGGTTGTACAAACGATACTGCAAAAAAAATGGAAATAACCTACAAAACCCATTTATTATTGCGATTTTAGCGAGTGAGTCAAAACTACCCATACCAGATCGCCTCTTTGTAGCTTACTAGCTTCGGCGTAGGATTTCGTTGATACGCGCTCGAGGGTTCGAGTTTCCCCATACATTTTGAATCTTTTAAAATGTTGTGAAGAGGTTTTATTTTATAAAACTTTCATATAATTTGAAGTTTTTTATAGAATAAGCATAACTCATATTATCACCCCTGAGTTAGATGTCACTGACCAAAACAACACACTGTATATTTGCTAGTATCCATCTCTAAGATATTATCCATAACCTACAGACGATAGTCCGATAATGACGTCACAAGAATGCTCAGCACAGATTACCGAAAGATCGCAGACGACGCGATGCGACGCCAAGCCGTGCTTTATCGAGATTGTTAGGCCTGATATATCGTTTTTGCATTCAAATACTCTCTTGCCTTCCTGATTTTGCGCTAGAACATAGTTACAGAAGGGAACGAGGCTAGTAATTTGCGTATTATGGAAAATCTAGAATGTGATTGATGACACACATTAAAAACCATACTTAAATGTAAAGGGTTTTCCATTGATTCTGTGTTATTCTTAAATAAAGTAACTTAATATTTATTTGCTTGTACGAACTTTTAAAAAAACAACTTTTAGTGCATTCTTAGAAAATTGCAACTGCGTATTATCATCAAATTGTGGAAAGCGTTGGAAATCAGAAATGTCATTTGTAATAACTTCATAATTGAAACTTTACCATTACATGTGTTAACTTTATGGGTGTATATTAATAGAGTTTTGATTGCATTATTAAATTTTTAAGGTAGATTTAGTTTTGACTCAAACACTTCTTTCAAAGGTTCAAGTTCGTAGCTACATACAGCTACGTCGGTCGAACTGAGACGAAAGTTTGGCGGCTGTATACTACGAACTCGAACATTCAAACTTATTTCAGATAAAACTATTGCATTTTAACCATGGTAATCACAAATAATAATATTAGTAATGTGCAATTGTTTGTCGACAGATTCGCCAGGGATGTCCAAACTCTGCCAAACCATTTTTATTTCTCTGATTACGAACGACACAACGCTGAGATCGCAGCCTTCCACCTTGACAGGTTAGTCTATAGTAACCTTTCTCCTGTTTAAAAATGTTTTACTGCAAAAGTTTACAGACAAACCAGATAACAGACACAAAATATAAAAAAAATATAACTGATAAAAAAATATGTTTGTTGACTTGACTGAATAATATTAGCCTGAGTATGACTCATTTGGAATATGGTTATGAAATTTCTTGATATTAATATGGACAAATATTTGCCCTTGTTCATTACATCTGAAAGAATAAATATTAGGTTTAAGCAAATATTTAACAACTAACATGTCATATGACATTTAAAGCACGACAGCGAGTCATTATGAATGACATATTTGAAAATGCAAGACAGGCAGGTAGAGAACTTGGCATTGAGGTAGGTTTTTAGTTGAGATAATAGTTGTGTGTGCATTTTTTTTTACCAATTGAATGTCAATTATTGAACAATTGGTCTTTCTGTTTTCGTCCTCAAAAGCAGGAACATTTTATTATGTTTAATGGCTGTCTTTTTAGGTAAGAATAATCTACATACCTGGTATTTACAAAAAAAGAGTGTACAGGCTTTTTCTGGATGAGCTCACTTCATCGTCGTCCCTGACTATGCTTCGTCTGGTATAGTCGAGATACAAGAGCAAAACTATATCATAAAAAAAGAATAACGAATGTTTTTACCTTAAAACCATTGGCGATCTTAATATCCGCCATTTGTATTTTATTTTGTTTATGCAATAAAGAATATAAATAATAATAATAAATAAATAAATAAACCTAAGAAACATTAAATCCCAATCTCAACTTACTTATCAACTCTTAAACAATTAAACTCAGCAGGCTTGATATGAAATTGATTACAAATAGTTTTTAAGAACTATAATATAGCCTAGATTAGCCTAAAGTAATTGAGGAAAGTATTTTATCGATGCTCGTATCTCTTAGCCCTGCTGGTCCATTTCATTCTCCTCCCACGTAACACAGTTGCTTAAGGGGCTACCCGGATTTTTAGCGCACTTACTAGCGCCACTTTAGTAAAAAAAACATAACTCGTTAAATAAAAGACCAATCAAAAATCTGGTAGATACGATTGTAGTACAGGTTCTGTAGTTTATTTAGTACGTTTAAATTGTTTCTAAAATAGTTAACTGTAGTTAGAGTTAGAAAAACTGCTAAATATGGCCACTTTTAGCATTTTTGCTAACTGTAACTGCAGATAACTGTGTTTTATTGAACTTAAACATTGTGTCTAAACCACATAATCAGAGCTACAATCGTATCTACCAGATTTTTGATTGGTCTTTTATTTAACGAGTTATGATTTTTCTAGTAAAGTGGCGCTAGTGTGCGCGGTAAAAATCCGGGTAGCGCCTTAAGTTTACAAAACAATTGAAGGTGCTAAATATAGCTGTGTGTGAGCGTAACCGCAATCATCTGAATCCAGGATACTGGGTTTCCGCCGCGCCATGCCGGTCGTGGGCCGGGTCTTGAACATGACTACGGAGATCTATGACGTCACCGAGGGCGAGATACTGAAGACGTTCTTCGTGTCGCCTGCAAATAACTTCTGCTTCCACGGAAAGTGCTCGTATTACTGCGACACGGGACACGCGATTTGTGGCAACCCTGACATGCTGGAAGGAAGCTTCGCTGCCTTCTTGCCATCTTCGGACCTTGCTGAAAGAAAAGTGAGTTCAACGATTGATACTACTAGGCTAAGTAATTAGTTTAAACACCGCTCAATCTTATAAGTACATTACAAAGTCCATTCAAAATTACAGGATCAAGAAAATGTTCGATTATTTTATTTGAGAAAAAGACGCAAATATTTATTTTGTCTTCGTCATTTGCTTAAATTAATCCTGACATTGAAATGGATACCTCTAAGCAAGTAAACATTGCACATTCTTGGATGACTCATAAATATTTATTATTGTTTTCGTAATAGGTCTGGCGACATCCATGGAGAAGGTCTTATCACAAGAGACGAAAAGCTCAATGGGAGTTACAATCTGATTATTGTGACACGGTAAATATATTTTTTAACTCTTTTATTTTATGTAGATGATAGACTTTTTGTCTTTGCACATCATTAGTCTTCTTGTGCGAAAGACCTTTTAAAAATTTTTGCGTGCAGATATCATTAAGACCAAATTAAACCCTTTATAAATCAGCTTAAGTGTAAGCTCGAGGAATCCACTAAATTACCTTTAAGTGGGACATATGTACCTTTAACTGATGATTCACAAGATACAAACTAACAGTAGGCGGTAGAGAATGTTAATCAGTTTTGTTGGCGGTAAGAAGCCTTGCGACAATGATTAAATAATGCCCATATCAAAGATAACCGCCTGCATTAAACAGGATTAGTAGGTGGATTCGCAACGTTATTGCAAATTGAGAATGCTACCATCATACTGATGTCTTAACATTACGAGTAGATATGTAAGTAATGAATAAGATCATGCAAAGGTTTAGCTAGTTTAAGTAGAAGGATAGACATAACATAACTCCTTATTGCATAAAACAGATACAAGGTAAAAAGTAAGGACAATATAATTTGAGCGATCTTATCGCTGGGTATTTATTAACTCAACAATTTTTTTGGAAGACTAGCTTGAAAACAATAAATGTTTTTTTTTATAAAAATTCAAATCTTATTTACTTGAGTACAACTGACGATAAAGGTTTTTTTTATTTTCCATGTAGGTACGCACAACCCCGCCGTATGACTCGGGCCGGCGGCTTCTCGACCTGATGGATATGTCAATCTTCGACTTCCTCACAGGCAACATGGACCGCCACCACTATGAGACCATCAAGTTTGTATGCTTTCTTACAACTAAGCTTGATTCTTTAGAAGGAGAGCATACGTTATTGGGAAAATAAATCATCTCACTTTTCGGCCAAGCGGATTCACGTTCTTACTTAAATCTGTGGTGTATCTAGCTTAGATATATCCACATTTCTTATTAAACCCTATTCCTTTTGTAGGATTCATAAAACATATTTTATACATTTCTTAAAACATCTTCAGTTTTTATTCCGTGGTCTGACCATTTGCTTGTAAATATCCTAATTTCAGACCTTATCCAGCCTATCCATAGGACCACAAACAACTATCTACGAGATTTTAATCTTACGTGAATACTTCTGATACTTGTAACTCAAATCATAAAGTACCGTAAAGTAAAGTTACCCTGTAACATCCCACTACAGGGCAAAGGCCTTACCTAGGACTTCCTAGGTAAGGCCCGCGTGGTGGAGTATAGCTCAAACTACCTAGTTTGAGCCATACTCCACCACGCGGGTTCAGTGGGGTTTGGTGGGTTGTTTAGCAAGGCAAGCCACTACGTTACTGTGAGATGATATTATATCGTATTTCTCCTTATACACAAGAAACCTTTGCTTTATTTCCTTCTATCTTAAAGTCACAACAACTATTAACACCGACAGGATGTTCGGCAACGAGTCGTTCACGCTGCATTTGGACCAGGGGCGAGCGTTTGGGAAGGCGTTCCATGATGAGCTGAGCATACTGGCGCCACTGCTGCAGTGCTGCGTGGTCAGGCACACCACACTCAAGACGCTGCTCAAGTAAGACATTACATGCTTTATCTAAAAACGGACTCTTTCGGCAAGCTTACGGAGCTATTTCTTCCATCTGCGAGATCTCTGGACAGCAAAACAAATGATTTGCCAAATGGCTTCGTGTCTTACAAAGTATCGATAGTTAGGTAACCCATAAGAATCTCTTGGAAAACCAAGTGCTGTATCTAGTTTCCTAGATTATTTGTATTTCTCGTAGCGCCGTAACATAGAAATCGTCGCATCGTAGCATCTCACCTCGTAGTAAATTGGTGCATATAATAAAAATATGATCTTACTAAAATATCTGCTTAATATACGAGTACTATGTTTTTTATCTGATTTATATAAATAAATTTATATTTTCATAGGTACCACAATGGAATTCCGCTGTCAAAGCACCTCCGAGAATCGATGCGAGCGGACCCAGTCTCGCCCATTCTCTGGGAGCCGCACATTGTCGCCCTCGACAGAAGGGTAGTCATCATCCTCGACGCCATCAGAAAGTGCGTCGACAAAGCAGACAACCCCATGCAGGGAGAGGTCAACGACTTCGTATGACCGCCGACGAATACCGACCGGACAGAATCTTAACGTGTTGTGTGTGATGTGATCGTCCATACGATTGTGGACTCTATGAAATAAGTACACGGAGTAATTTTTGGGTGTAGCGAGATTTTGGTGAGCTAGTCGAACCGTCGGACTCTCTTGAAGGTTAGCGTGTAAGTGCAATCAATGCAAAGCAAATCTTTGGTTCTGTCTCCAAGACTTCTAGATTTAAGATTATAGTGCCAAAGATTGTCCAAATGAATTTGTGAGATACTGAGCATAATTTAGAATCATTCCACTATGAGTTAGCCATTATAAGCCAAATATATAAGAAATTTATTGTTATTCTTGTTACTATAAAAGTCTTGTAATTAGTGACGAAGGAAAAAAAACGTGTATCAGTATTGACGGGACGATTTCATCTGTGGAAAATGTTTATGTGTATATTATGAGGATAATTTTTGAATCTGAATTATAAGACTTACGTTTTAAGGGCAAAGTGCAACATTGTACATAATATTATTGCAGTTAAGTTTAAGGCAGTTGTCAAATGTTAATCGAAATAGTTAATGCGATAGAAAAATAATTTATGTATTTTAAATAGTACCGGATTTGTTAACTTGGAAATATTATATATCAATTGGATTATGTAAGTATTTTATTTGTTTTGATTTGTGTATGACAGTTTTTAGGCGATAATTACCTAATTAATGAAGTTGTGTACTCTGTTACCGTGGCTCGAAGCTCAAGAATACATATCATAGCTATGCCGTTGTAAGTTTTATTTGTGATATCCTAACTTCTATTTTAAGTTTTGTCTGATCTTGAGGCTACAAGTTATTGTCAATGCAATTATCGTCTTCAACCTATTTTTTACATAATAATTAGCTTCAATCGGTACATACATATTTTGCAAAATATATTGAATTTTGTTTGTGATCTCAAACCTATTAAAAAAACGTATCGAATTTCACTATCTTAACTTTGGCATACCGCTTAGGCGTCAAAGTTAAATATACACAGACAAAGAATACTTATTAACTTTAAGTAATAATTTTCTTGATAACTTTTATTAGTGTGTAAGTATAGAAAATGTTTCCTATGTATTTTACGTTTTGCTATATAAGCATATACTTCTTGAATAGTGTCATTAAGGCCATTAATTGAACTTATGCTGTTTTTTTAGTTTCTTCTTAAATCTTAAGACGCTGGAAGTCCTTATCTGTATTTATTAATTAGTTAGAAATTCAAGGTTTAACCTTATGCTTTAGTTTTAATGGAAAAGAAGGTCATACTGTAAACAGACAAAAATAATAATTTAAACTTGGTCCAAAAAAGTTTGCGAATCTGTATTAGGTTGAGTCTCCACTAAAGCAGTGACGAGCAGACGTTAATACGAGGGTAGATGTGCCATGAAAACAATTAGAATTTCATTCAAACTCGAAGATGCTAATCAATTAGCACATATTTCAAATCGCCTCTTAATTATGCTTTGGTGAAGTCTCACACTTAATCAAACCTTGTTTCAACCACCGCTTTGGTGGAGTCTCATGAAGGGCAGTTTTTTCTGGTCTAAAAGTATGATACTTATTTGCTCATGTGATGTGATGTGAAATGTTTGATTGTTGTTTTACGAGATTGGAAATATTAGAGGAGCCTTGCAGTGCAACTTTTTAATTATTGTGGTCGCTACAAATTTTTACATTTTAATATATTCACGTTTTAATTTTGATTGTTTCTCGCCGATTTTTTTAAATTTGCTAGTGATAACTCATATCTTCTTTCTTGTATTAAATCCTATACCTATTGAGTACTAAAAGGCTCTTCTAATTGAAAACAATGGCTACATCATCTAGAGTCGACTTGCCAAAGACGTACCTGTGCTGTTATGATGTAAAACGCCAGTTGATGAAAAAAGCAGTACTGCAGCGAATGTTATCTACTTGAATGATTGTTTCTGTTGACAAGTAAACAGTTAAATAATTTGTGATTGAGTTTCAGTGCCCTTTTTTTCCT
This sequence comes from Pyrausta purpuralis, assembly GCA_963924145.1. Lineage (NCBI taxonomy): Eukaryota > Metazoa > Arthropoda > Insecta > Lepidoptera > Crambidae > Pyrausta > Pyrausta purpuralis. The sequence goes on along the minus strand of OZ001644.1, from coordinate 24,156,599 downwards.
GCTATAATAATAAGTAATTCATGTATTTCGATGCTTAATTGTTCATTTGCCCAGGAACTTTAGAACAGTGAAAGGCTATATCCGTAAAACAATACAGGTTCTATTGTGTCTGGGATACTGCCATGAAAAGTGTTAACACGTGTGCAAAATGTAGTAAGTATATGTATATTTGTCTCAGGATTTCTCGAAAACGAGAAGTCATAGCGAGGTGATTGTTTTTTAGTTCAATGTAAGTTTCATTAAAATCGGTCCACTAGTTTTTGAGATATTAGGAATAATTTAAAATCATAAATTAAAAAATGATATAAAAATTTCAGCCGGCTTCCATAAATTGTCCAACATTTTACCTACACACTTCACGCACCGACTCTAAAATAATTTGTTTTTCCTAAATAGAACACGAAAGCGTTATTCAGAGCCTTTGGGCAATTTTTTGGAGGCAGTTTATTTTTTTTATCAAGGATTAAAACAAAAGAAAGAAGAAGAAGAAATAAAGAGCTTACCGTTTCTTGTGATCTTGCAGTGAGTGGCCTGGATTGGACCTTCGTTCGTCGGTTCATTTCACGTATCTTTCCTGCATACGTGGAATGAACCGACGTTGTTTTGAAAGTACTTCATACTTTGACTACCCCAAAGTACTACTTGTATACTTCACAGTAAGCTCTTTCTGAGTAGATAGGAACGTTAGTTAATAATATTGAGTAACGGTCGTTTAAGTTTTTCAAAAGTTTGTAAATGACAGATTAAACCTTTAGTCTACCCGTGACCATGAACGCTGTAAAGAGTTTGAAACGTCAGGATAAAATTTTATAAACATACGCGAAAAGTATCCGTAAAATAGTGAGTAATATTCGCGTAAACTTCAGAAACAAGTATATTTTTGTTGAAATAAACTAATACAGCGAACTAAAGGTGTGATAAAGATGCCATAGATTCACTGAAGTGACTATTAGTCATTCAGGTACCCTTAAAGGCGCGAATTTTTAATTTTATACCAAAAAAATACAACGTATGTATTTGGGGCCATATATTAGGGGAAAATAATAAAAAAAATATTTCAAAGTTATTTGATTTATTAAAACCGAAAAAACAGTTTGTTGCCATATGGCTACAGTGCGCGTTTCGGCCTACCATAGCTGCATATCAAGTAAGTTAAGAAAAAATAGCTTTTATGTAATATGTTGAATCAAAACCCATGAAATTCACCAAAACAGTTCGTTTTAGTGTGGCACAGAGCCACATTACACTTTAAGCACTCAACATGCGTAAAACCCTTACAAGTTGGAAGTTTGCAACAATTTTTTTCTCACGAAAGGGGCGCAGAACACGAAGGCATCACCGACGGATCAGGTTCTATCTCGACTAAAGGTGGATCAGGACTATATTCTTCCTCTAATTCGTCTAAACTTCTTCTCCTATCTTCATCCTCCAAATCATCTAGCAATTCTTGAGCGCTTGGGTAATATTCTATTTCATTATCATCTCCAATATCTTCCTCGTCCTCAGATATTGGGTGAACCAATCCTAACTCAGCCAAATAAGCTTCTATATTTGCAGGCTTCATTCCTCAAAGAAAACACTGGAATAGTAAATATAAAAGCATTTCACCCATCTCCCATGGCTAGAAAAACGTTTGAGTGCAAACAAAATGAAATATGAACTGAACGCGCAATGTAAACATTTGGCAACATACCTATTTGTATCAAAATTTTGTAAAAAGCTGATCCTAATAACAAAAACATAGTGAAATATCAATTTCTTACCTGCTTTCCAATAAATTGAATATTAGTTATATACAAATTACGTTTTTTTTACGCAAAAATCCAATATGGAAACTTCGACAAAAACACATCACCGAAACTTTTTCACCTTGACAGCTAAAAGTCTTCATGTTTTTTAAATTTGCGCGAAATAAGTTTTGACACTTATTTATTTTTAATTATCATAAAGTAAAGAATATGTAACGATGCGTTCGGAAATCAAAATCATTTTTTTCTTCTTCCGTTTTGCCTTGTAAACAGTACGTAGACAATTGTCTACAAGGCTCCTTTAAGGGTTAAGAAGCACAAATGTTCGGAGAGATTTCTTGACTTGAATCGGCCTTATTACATTTTATATACGCTTACAAGAATGCTCGGATCCAAGTTTTATTTACCTTACATTGTCTTTAGTGAAATCGTAACCTTCTTTTGCGAAGTCGATTAAAAATATAGAGATTTTATTCAATTTAATTTTGGTATTAAAACATACCATGCACATAACGTAAAAGCATAACAGAAAGCATTTCGCTTTAACTCAATAAGGTTCATTCTTTCTGAAGCTCACCTATGTTTCTAAAAATAGAGGTTTTGATGTTACATTTTACTTTGTGATGGCACTGTTTGAAACATTCCCAGGAGCCTGGAGCGTATCGTGAAAGTGAATTCGCGTGAATTCAGGAGCAGTGAAATAACAAAACGAATTATAGAGACGTAAAAGTACGAATTTTGTGGGTCACTGTTCACGTCGACGTCATATAAAGGTCGCATAAAACCAAGAAACACAAAGATATGACCGGCCCCCATAAAAACTGAATATGAATGGTGCGGGAAAGGGGTTGCTCGATTAAGACTATGTCGATATAGTTCAAGAAGAAATAACAATATTGATTGGGTGATTGGTACATTGTATGTCAAATGAAAATGACTTCTATTGGTACATTAGCTATCATTTTTGCCTTATTTTTTTTTGGTACGATTGTTTTTTTTTATATTGGTTTTTATGTTAAATACTTATTCGAAATTTATCATTTTCTTTTTTTTTTTACTACAATTGTATTTCCAGTTCCTATATTTTACAATCGCCTAGTCTAGTAGCTTGTATTCGTAGGTATGTTTGTCATTAAGACATCAATGATCCGTTTATCGATGGCAGAAACCGTCCAAAGTTTCGCCTCACTATATTATCTACGGATATTCGCTATAAAACGTTATAGCTTATGGCCTTTTTGTCGTTTATTAAACGCCTAACTAAACATTGGTGGTCCGGACGCTTTCTTCTGTGTTTGATTGCATTACATTTTTTGCATATTAATAGAATTTATTACTGAGTACTGACGCAGGCACCTAATTAATCAAACATAGCTATGATTAAAGTTATATTTTCAACGTGGTAGCGTCATTCTCGAGTTTTGTTTAATTCTTTAGTAATTCAACCGCAAATTGAGGCTGTCTTTTGATAATGTCTTTTAATAATTTTACAAAGAACCTTTCCATCGTAACCACAATGCAATTAATAATATGTACACAGATACCTAAATAAATAGGGATCAATTTTAACTAAACCTGCCTATTAGTGAGTTGCAGATGACTAACAGATTTAATGCTTTGAACATTAAAACATTTTCTTTGGAGGACTTTCCCAGGCAGTGGGAGGATAATAAAGGTTAAAATGAAAACATTTTAAAAATATACATTGGTAAAACCATTGACAGCAATGGAAACCATCGTGTTTTTTCCCTGTTTACACGCAAGATATTGTTATTCCGGAGTCACGAGAGGCAATCTCCAAAATTGTATATTCGCATGAAGACAGCGATTCTCGCAGACCATGAGCTGGCATCGTGAATAACAAGAGGCAGGTAAATATTAGGATTTTTTAAAATATCGTGCAGGAAATTGCGCACATATTTTGATGTAAGTTTATGTAGACATTTTACCTCAGAGTTTGAGTAAAAACTTTGACCTAGGTAATACTAAGGTAGGTATCATGCGACCATCAAACGTCAGGCCTTTCCCCATACACAATTAAAAATATGTTACTGAAACGGCACAAAACAATGAATAGGATAACTTTAACAACCAGTTTTACAATGCTCTAATCAGTCTCTCTTAACGTTATAGGTAGGTATAGAACGTTCTGTCTCCATTATTTCATACGAAATAACGTTCCATATTTGTATTATTGGTAGATTAGTACTTATTCATCGATGGTAAAATATTTAATACCTAAATATGGTGCAGTTTTCTTAAATAATTATTTATTATGAATAAACTAGGTAGGCGTTCAAAATACTCATTTTTAATAAAACAAAATAAGTGACAAAAGTTTCTAACAAATACAATTTTGACGTTTAATAGGCAGAACAAATGAAAATGGAAGCGAGTATATTCTGGTCATTTTCTTCGTCGGATTTGTTTTAATTAAGCCTTTCTCTTTTAATAAATCTTATTTTCTAATTAAGACCAACATTATCTTAAGGATTTCTGAGGACGAAAGTGTATTGGAGGGAATATTTTAATAATTGAAGGCAGTCAAAGAGGGTGACCGTGGGTGGTAAGGCGCTGCGTAACACTTGCACTCTAGAGGGTAAAAAATCATTCTTGTTTTTAATAATAGTGCTTATCGCGAATTAAATCTCCTGTAATGCCAGTGTTAGTGACTATGGATTAAGTATATCTACTATTATTATCAATTGATTTTAATGCTACCACAAAATAAAACGAATAATTAGAATTCTAGACTAATACACATTTTCACTGTGTAAGTAACTTCATTCGTCCTACCAATCATATATTGGACCTATTTTAGAATATTTTTTATCCATTTTTACATTAAAACTATTATATCTTATTAATAATTTATTATAATCGTAAAAGCATGTTATTTCTTTAAAATTATATTTTTTATAAAAAGCTTTTACAGTTTAAGTACTATAATTAAAGCTATATTTATATATAGCTATATGTAAGAAAATTGTTTACACGTCTTAAAACATTTCTTGTATACTTAATTGTTGGTGACAAATAATTTCCTCGCAAACAATACTAGCTTGTTCAATAGGCAAGTGAATTATTCCAAGAGCGCGAAATTAAAACTGGACCGAGTCATTGTTGGACTTAATTAATCTTGAATTACAATTATATTTGAATCTTTTCAGTAATTGTATTATTATTTATCAAAAGCTAATGTATATCGTTGTGTTTTTGACAGATAAAAATGTATTTAGTTGAACAATACATTTGACGACCTTCGTGGTGTATACAGGCGTCGACGCTCCGAGGCCCCGGGTTCCATTCCCGGTCGGGTCAATAAAGAAGTCAATTTTTTCTACATTGTCTCGTGTCTGGGTGTTGTGGTACCACCGTTGTGTCTGATTTCTATAACACAAGTGCATTGGCTACTTACTTTGGGATCAGAGCAATGTATGTGATTGGTGTCCAATATTTAAAAAATAAAATCATTCTACGACTATAACCTAAAGGTGGTAAGTATGTAAAAAAGTAATAAATTTTAAAATCAACGCTTTTAGCTATTGGTAGCTTTACTTGCGTTCGAAAAGGTCTGTAATTGGAAGTTTAAATGAAATAATCCATGTTAAGCGACTATCTACTACACGACCTGTCGAAGTGTCGAACTTACAGCTGCATTCTGCACACCGAAAGAGTTTCGAACTATCTGTTCTGGTTGGTCGGCAAACACAAGCAAGTTGATGCTTCACTAGTCACTAGTAGTTAAACCAACAAGTCAAACAACTCGTCCATGCTGTTCCCCATGGTATGTTTCAAAGATTTAAGAAGGTAGGTAATGTGTTACGGTATGACAAGAAATTAGTCACATTTTAAAAGGACATTGACGTACATACATTATTATTATCGGTAGCAAGACATCCACTGCTGAACCAAACCTTGATGGTTCATGGTTATAGCAACTTGATGTATACTGGGTGCAATTTTACTTAGTTATATAATAAGTACATTAGTTAGTTTTTAAAGGGTCATCAGGTAAAGAAACATAGTTGTAAAGCCAAAACCAGGAAGGTATACCGTAATCAGAGTTGGTATTCCGCCTTTATTAGTCCTCTAATGAAATTTTAATGTAGGAAATTATTTAGTCAATAGCGGATAAACTTTGAAATTTATCTCCGGGACGTACGGGATGGACAATTAAAGCCGGGATCACCCGGACTCGGTCCCGGGATTCAAATTATCTGCGCACATTTATCTATGCCTAATTGCATGCTAGTTGCTAATTAAGTGCCTGCCTTCTTCTACAAATATTCTCAATTAGTGACCGAGGTAAGATAGGTAGTTAGTTGCCTTTGCGGTCGGGCCACTTTATTTCATTTGAAGTGGAAATTAATTGGTTCGAACAATTTTATTTGGTCTGAACTTTCTGTTGATTTAGTAATTAATGATTTCCATCTATACTCGTATTACCTAAGTTCTAATTACTTTTCATCCATGTCAATGTTTTAGAAGTAACACGTGCAAAAAATAATGAATGTGCGTTGCGAAGTTCAACAAAAAAACTCGCAATCTGATTTTGAGAATCCTCAGCTAGCTGGTACCTTTTAAAGAGAGGCGTTTATGAATTTACCGTAAATAACCACCCAATGTGTGACCATTATGCTCATCACAAAAGATTAGACAATGCCTTTTATCTGGCCGTCAAAATGCAATGGACTTAATACTGTATCACTGACGAAAAATATGTGATGTATCGGCGTAATTTGCGATCAAGAGCACAATGCTACTGGCGGGTGAATTGTTGCCGAAACAATAGTGGAGATGCCAGCTACGGGAGGCGTAACATTTCAGAATTATTTAGTAGGCAGCACCTATTGCAATATAGGGCTCAACACAACAAACATTTGTGTGCATGAACATGTCTGTTTGTATTGGTCTGGGTGTTTTCTATGTATATCATGTATGTATTTACAAAAAAAAGTATTTAAGTATTATATCCGTTGTCTGGCACCCATAACACAAGCTTTGAGTAGCTTACTTTGGGGCTAGATGACGATGTGTGGGAATGTCCAAAGGATATTTATTATTTATTTATTTATTTATATAACTCATGTAGTGATAACAATTTCAGTTATTGCTAAGTATCCTACTCCCTCAATGCAGTTGGCGCCTTTTTTTTATTCTATAGGTGTTTATCAGCACCAGTAGGCCACTTTTTACATTCGACATGATGTGTGGACCGTTGCACCACGGTGCAAGTAATAGAGCTCTCTTTTTTGTGATCAATCAACACCAAGTGCAAATCTATACTTCTATACTAATATTATAAAGCTGAAGAGTTTGTTTGTTTGTTTGAACGCGCTAATCTCAAAAACTACTGGCCCGATTTGAAAAATTATTTTAACGTTGGATAGTTCATTTATCGAGGAAGGCTTTAGGCTATATAACATAAAGATACGACTTATAATACCACAGCAGAAATGAAAAATGTTGCGAAAACGGGAGAAAGATATTCCTTTTGAGAGCTTCCGCTGCATACGCTGCGGAAACCGCTTAAGTAACACAAAAATCATGTATGACAGGATTGTTCAGCATTAAGAGTTCTATAATAAAGTCCGCGACAGCATATATCTATCTTTTATGGTTGACTTACTACAACCTTTTTTATGTTAATAAATTTGCAAAAAAATATGCATTTTTTTTAGAGTTGTATTATACACAGGTATTTATTCTTATCAAAATAAATACATTCATCATCACGAGCATTTCATTTAGAACAAAGTTGCCCTTTATATCATTTGATTCCAATAAATATCTTAGGAGCTATCACAGTTTTAACATAACTCCGCACCAAACTAATGTTCGCAGCTTAAGTACAACGTGCGCTTGCGCTAATTATATTATAAAGCTGAAGAGTTTGTTGGTTTGAATGCGCTTATCTCAGGAACTGCTGAACCGATTTGAAAAAATATTTCTGTGTTAGATAGCTTATTTATTGAGAAAGGCTGTAGGATATAAAACATCACGCTGCGACGGGAGGGGAGGGAGCAAACTCAAAAAGCGCGGACGAAGTCGCGGGGGACCGCTATACATATTATATATGAACTAAATATATGTAACTACAAAAGATACGTACAAAACGTTCTGAGGGCCCCTCTACTTTTGAATCACTCGCGACTGGATGACGTGTAATATTCATCGATTAAAGTCCAATTTTGGAATGAAAATCAATTGAAATCCACACAGAAGGGATATGAAAAAATAGCTCAATTCTGTGAGTACATATTTCGCGTTTTTTTTAAATGAAAATCACACGCAATATCCAAGCGAGTCTTTCAAAAATACTATTTTTGAATCAATTGCCTCAATATTGCAAGTTATTTTAAATCGAAATTAATTCAAAATAATCGAATATTACGTAACAATTACACGAGTGCTTACAATATCGAGTTATCTTTTTGAACCACTGCCGTGGCGATTTTAACAGGATTTTTATTCGAAAATTGAAGATTAACCAAAGCAAATCACACGCCATATTTATTTATTTTATCAAAATAATTTATTGTACAAATCATCGTATACAAAGGTGGAATTAATGCAAAAAGCCTTCTCTGCCAATCAAATCTTTAGGTCATCCAGACAGATGACAATAGGTGCAGCGAAAAGAAAAACAGATAAAATCAACAAACAAGTAACAAATAACTAATTTATAGTAACAAATATATTGTTACTATAAGTCAGTTATGTTTAAGTAATATATATTGTAACATTTTTTATGTTATAAAAACAAACTTAAACTTACACAAAATAAATACAATAGATAAATAATATATTTAATATTTTGCAATATCTCTTTTCTATTGTTTGAGAAACTTTTCGACTTAACTCTTTTACATTAAGGCTAGTGATACAAAATAGGGCTCCTGATATGTTGTTAACTGCTTTTGCGAGCTATGATGGTATTTAGATTGACATAACTTTTAGGCGGTGCAATAGGGTGCAATCCAGTGCGCTACCGGCTTGTTGTTGTTATTAGCGTAATTTGTGATCGGCTCATTGGAACAGGCGATGAGCACAATGTCCCGCGAGTGAATTGTTCCGGCGGCGATAAATTCGGGAACAATAGCCGGCGCCTGCGACCGGCCGGCGGCAGTAAATCAGAGGCCGGGTTGTACGGACAACCGACGCATAGTTTGCAATCTGCCTGCCTGTGCAGAGTGTGCCCTAGCTTTACATGACCTGGTCAGGTTCTGGCTAATCTGATTGCCGGGAACTGCTTTCAGTGTAAAGCTCAACAAAATAGAATATAAGTTTGCAAAGTGTGATAGTATTGCGATGGTAGATACGATCTTATTTTACCTTCTCAAAACTTTTTTATTGAAATTACATATCTTCATTGTTCTGTAATTTTCGTCACGTGATATAAAATTAACATTTCTACTATATTCCTAATAAAGAAATGTTCGAGAAGGTTTCTGAAGCGACAAAACTAATACTCTAACTTACAGCTGTATAAACGTTCACACTGAATCCAATATTAAAATACCCAACTTCACCCCAAAGCATACATGTAGGTCTGAATCTACCTATTTCCGAAACCAAATTGAAACGATGTCGTGGTTTTTTCTAGGCCATAAATAATTGTGCGGTTCGATTTGTTGATTTATGGTTATTAAAGATGAGGCCTGAGATACGCACCGCTACAAAATTCATTTGTATGGAAATGTGCGTCCCTGATCAATGAAAATTATATTACAGCGATTGTTATATCACCTACACGTAGCGTAGTGAACATACGTGTAATATGTTGAACTTTCGTGCGGGTAGCTAAGTGTAAAATCATGGTGATGTGATCATTTTATAGACATATTATAGAAAATTTCGCAAAAAAATAATGCTTAACTGACATATCTTCAACTCAAAATAAGCTCGTATAAAACATCCAAAATAACTTATTTCATGATTTAGAAAATCAAATGTGTTCCGAAAGATTCTAAGGTAAGGCTCCGTTGGTGATGCTTTTGCAATAATAACTTTGTGCATTTCAACCGTAGTCCGACCGAAAAGTCCTCAATAGTAGTTTCTAGATTTGTAGAGTCCATAGACTTCTGCTACTAAATACTAGCCATCAAATCAGCCAGATCACAGTGCACTTTATTAAGAGGCACGGCTGCACCAAATTGCATCAGCAATCTTTGCCTCCTGAGATTTATTGTTATGAAAACCGAAATATTTGTGTGCACTCCAAAACTGATTTGATACAGCCTTTTTTTTTGCTTGGATTAGTTTCTTGAATTATTTATGAATATGTCAAAAAGGTAATAAATAAAGCGTATAATTCGCAATGCAGTTGCATTGTGTATTAAACTTGATTAAATCGCATACATAGTATTGGATAGATTCGACTCTCACGAAAGAGATGGCCGCGTACAAATCGAGCACAATTTCGATATACATTTACATGCTACGAGTATTATTTCCCCGTTCAAGTACCTAAACTCGACCATCCAAGAGAAATGGAGAGGCAAGATGAAATTGAGCTAATTTTTTTTGTGGGGAAACACGTAGATAACAATATTTTATTTTATTTTATTATTTTTGGGATCACAAACAAATGTGTTACATGATTAACTTCAAACTAACTTATATACTATAAATGGAAACACATCCAACCACGTAACCCACATGTAGGTCATATGCCTATTTTATTTATTCAAGTGCGAGGTAACGAATGCAATTAATATTGTGAATATTATTTATAGCTTCACTATTAAGACTATAAAATTTACGAGTAGGTAAACTATACTATTTACTGTATATATCATTTTTTTCTTATTTATTTACTATTCTACTTTATTTATTTATTCATTTTTTAATTGTGACACTACTCAGAGCGTCTATAATTAGATTTTTAAACTCAAAGAGACTCTGGGAAAAGTCGATACCATTAAAGTTTTGGATAAAAATGGACAGCAGGCTATTCAAAGGAGCTTGCTGGTCTGCATTCGTTCTGTATAAATTTAATAGAAGGTCTTTTCCTTCTTACGCGTGCTTCTATTTGTATATTATTGGGATAGTTTTTTTACTATAAGTACCTACGCAATTATTGGCTTCATGATCGTACCATATACACGCTACATAGTCAGGCAGAAACTACAGGAAAACCCACTCTCATAGAGGGACTCTCATAGACCCACTTTCGATTTCAATATGGTTCTATGAAAAAGTGAATGGACAGCAAGTTATTTGTACATGTATAGTAGTAATCCTAGTTTTTATTATTATTTGGGAGTCATTGAAAAGCCAAACCAGATTTTAAATACATAATAATCAACTTGTAATGAAGTAGTCAGTTAATCAACGTAAGAGCGTATAATTTAAGAGGAAAACTTTATTCTTAAGACAGAAATCAAGGACCTGCTATTTCATTACTTGCCGAAACCTCAGTAATCAATCAAACATACATCCTCATCGTTCGTCTGACAATGATATTGTACCGATCATGTTGGGTATTAGCAAACACTGAATCCAACTCCATTTGCCAATGAAACGCAAACACCCACCCGCGTTCGATCCCACAACTTACAGGCAGGCTGCATAATTTAACTAGCCAGAACATCTTCATTGATAAATATCTTCATGACTATCGGTCTTAAGAAGCAATTAATTTGATTAAAATATACAGCGGGCCAAGTATCCATGCATTCCAGTACCTACCCTGTAATAGATTCTGAGTCTGTGATATGATATTGAGAATGTGCAGTATTGAGTCAAAAATTATGCACTTCAACAGACTATAAAAAACATAACTCAGGGAAACTGAAAACCTATTTATTTTAAGGATTAGATGAATGGATAAGTTGAAAATAAAGCTCGTGAAAAAACAATGTTCCCAAACTTTTTTTTTTTTTTGATTAGTAGATATTAAAAATAAGCATAAGCTCCTCACAGATGTGTCTCCTTACCAGGAGCTTTGTTTTTGAATCACTCGCTTGGATTTGACGTGTTTTTCTCGTTCAAAAGCGAACTCAAAATCAACGAAAATTTATTTTCCGAACTTTTCATCCGGACATTAAGTAATGAATACGGCATGCCATTTTGACACGTGTGCCCCACACTATGAAAAGAATTAAGTTGATAGTTTGTAAATATTCAAAGTTTTAGAGGGCTTGTAAAGATTTTTCAGAAATTTTCATGTCAAAGGGAATAAAATAGTAAGTACAAATAATAACTCGTCAGCTTTTCCTAGAAGTTATTATTATTAAATGGCAGGTATCATTAAGGTCATCAATTAAAGAGCACAATTTCTCGTAACTGGTGTGTTTAATGGTACTCAAATAATCTTATTATCTTATTATAGGGCAATAAGGTATGTTACCTATATTACCATTAGTGGTAGACTGCAATTTTTATTTGCTTTTATTTTACTAACTAGCTGCATGTTAAGTAGCTTGCACTATGCAGTTAAGAATTAAGTTCCCCCTGATTTGTACAAAGGCAATAAACATCTTCCGGACAGATGTTTAACAAAAAAGTTGTAGGCGTTTTTCAGTAAAATTGAAATTACACAATAACCTATGACCGGTAGCGGATGCGTTTTAAATGACTTATAATTAAAGCCTATTTACCACGTAGTATTATATTATCTGAGGTACCCTTTTTAATGACTATTACACACTTTAATTATATCAATAGATTCGCATCACCATTAGGTGGCATTCCTATGAAAAAATCATTCACGAAGCGAAGTGTACCCGGTAGCTTTATAAAAATCATTTAGTACATTGATAAGGTGAAACTAGCACACTTAAATAATTATGTAATTGTTGATCTTAAAAAGGCAACCACCATTTTGAAATCAAAATGGCGGGTGACAAACAGTATCTAAGGGTATTTAGTATACTCGCAACTGGTAATTTTGTCGTTGCATGTCTGTACAATTGGGACAAAAGCTCAACGTATATATCTTGTTTCACTCCCGTTTCCCGTATGCCTTACTGCTTGAATATTCTATACCACTTGAATGTAGTATGAAGAACGACCTCGTATATTTTTTACTTTTAATTTTGATAAAGGACCTAACAAACCCTCAATCACTGGCGTAGGTCTGGATGAAAAGAAAATGCTTTATTAATAGAGGAGGAATACAAGATGTATTGCAACAAAACGTTTTTCAGTAGATACTCACACGACGCGAATAAAATGAAAACAGAGGAAATAGAGTAGATTAGTAAACCTGGATAATGTCATGAATGAAGAATCATGTAACGGCAAACCACATCAAGTCGGTAAGGCACTTAATCCATTCATTCTATTTCCTATCTATAGAATAATTAATCAGCTGCAATCAGAGCGCTCGCTAACATATCACGCTGATTGCCTGTGTCCGTCCGTCCGTCTGTCCAATCCTCGTAAAGCTATTTTGGAAGGCATTAGTACACTCACGACAAATCAACATTAAAATAATCCCGTAATATTACTTTAGACAGTTTTAAGTGGGGGAATATTTTGCATATTACATTGTAGCTACAGTAAACTAAAACGACGATCTCATATTATGACACTTCGCACGGATGCAATTAAATTATCCTTGACGTTCTTCGTGAATCTTTTGACGATATTATTATTTGCATCTGGTATCTGCCTGTTATTATTTGTACTTTTTCGTTATTTTTGTAAAGAATTACAAGCATGTAATAAATGATGCTAATATTGTTGAATCACTATTGAGCGCGTGGCCTGTAATAGCAGCTAAAAATTTTATCAATGATAATACAGAGTATACGTAGTAACCTTGACTTCGCCATTGTGCTCTCGATGTTTTTACTCCGAAATATATAAATAAGTTATAATCACTAATCAATGTATATCAAAATCACTAACTCGTTGTAGTAAATGACAACGTCAAGTTAGTTCAATGACTAGACACATTTGTTTGCAATACATTGCTAGGACGATTTGTTTTGCTATGAAATTAAATTAATGTTTCATTTCATTGGTAAGTTAAACCATTTAGAATTGACTAGTGTCAACTTCAAAGCCTATATTTTAAAGTTTTGCTCATATTACAGACCACACCCTGTATAAAATCTGTGCTTGTTTTTTGAGTTTATCTCAAATAGATAAACAAATATATATTTAATGCCTTTATGTTCAATCATTATTTTGTTTTAATTCCTATTTTAGACGATTACAAAATGATCTAACCTACCAATGATCTTCCTAAACAACCCCTACCTTATTTTGACCCCTATATCTAATCATAGGATTTCAAATTAAAATAGATCAAAACTATAGGGGAGCTAGGTAGGTATCTAGCTAGACCAAAAAGTAATGAGTAATGTTAAATGCGTGGGGCTGCTATGTGCAAAATGCAATGGGTTATACGTAGGTCACACTATCAAATTGCATAACCAAAATATTATGTTTATTGCCTTTTAAAATAGGTACTTTCCTATGCATTTAAAAAAAAAACATGCGATCGAACCATTTTTTTAAAACTACGAGCTGATTGAACGCTCTTCCTTCTCTTTGGAGTTGGTAAAAGTAAAGCCTCTCATCAAATCTTTGAGTTTGGGGATTATATAGAAATTACAGGGTCGGGGCTATGCGCAAGATGGATGAAGAGATGTACTTTTTCGGAAGCTAAGAATGACTTGGTTTTGTTGGCCGTGTGTGAAGAAGCGTTGTCATGATAGGAGAACGCCGCTTTAGGGTCGTATTTCGTGATTTTTTTCTAACACCCTGTGTAAATAAATGGTAGAATACCACTCGGCATTAACACTCTTTTGATCTTCAAATGGAATTGTTTAGATGGGACCCGTAGCTGGTAAAAAAAAGCGAATGTTTTTACCAACGTTTCTCGCCTGCCTCACTTTTGTTGGCCTGTTCTCATTTTTAAACACCCATTAACAAGGCTGCTGTTTTTTTTGGGTTCAAAACAATAAACCCACGTTTCGTCTTCTGCGACAATGTCATAAACAGCATTAGAATGTCCGTGATTATACATATAGTCTGGTCATAAGTCATATGCTGTCCACAAAAAAGTTTATTGAATTCGAATTTTTCATGAAAATGTGTGTGTACTTTTTAGAATTTTCCTCATTTTTATTAAATATGGAGTGGACACTTAAAGAAGACCGTTGTAATGTTGTACATATTGTATTATGTGTAATAAATTGAGTACCTTAATATATTTAGTATTCATCGGATCCACATTAACATTTTCATCACATTATCTTTGTTTTTCCATGCTTTCATTTCCTTTTGCTGGTTCGTTTGCTGTAAACACGAACATAAGAGTTAATCATAGATTCTATCTACCATAACGCAGTTCGTATTTTCTCCCTAAAAAGTCGTACTGTAGACATTAAACTATAGGCATTACCTGCCTTTCTACTCTTCTTATTACTATTTCTCTGTATTTTTGGATTATTGATGTTTTCTAATCCTTTTTGAACAATATTTATTGTGAATCTAAAAATGTCAAACTTTCAAAGCTCTGTTATTCTACTTTTCTTTACATAATACTGTAAAAATAGCTGTGTTTTACCTTTGTTTGCAATTTTCCTTTAATTTGCATTGGGTGATGATTCGTTTTCCTGTATTTTCGTAATTTGCTTGATTTGTGACAGTATTTTTATCTTTATTGACGTGGTTGTTATGACAATATCTTTCAAAGTCTGACAACTTCTATCAAAGTTTATTACTTTTTCGGGTTTATTCCTCTGTAAACCACCAGTATTCATGTTCTATTTTTGAACCTACCTCGATCTAAATTTGAACGGCCCCGGCCCCCTATATAAGCATTAATTTTTGTCATTCAATTCATTCGATTCCGAGTTCTAAGCTCGAACAGTTCTATTATACTCCAATAAATAAATACTCTACATCTTCCCTCAAGAAGTCTTGAAGAACCGCCGGTGACTACTGAAACACCTCCTCACGCTAGGGGAGGGACCGGACACCGGAGGAGTATCCAAGCACTGTCGTGAAGCGACAAATGTGGAGAAGTAGAAGAAGGTAAAAGAAAGAGGTAGAAGAGGGAATAGAATTTATATTACAACAAAAAGAATACAGTACCGAAAAATGAGATGAGGTGATGTCTGTATGAATGTAAGTAAAGTGCAGTGGGCGTGAGTAAGTATCTTCAAATCTTCAATAAGTATTGTCCTGGGGCAGCAAAGGGCGGCGTCGGAGTGCAGGGCCGACACAGCGGAGGTAGCAGCGACGCCGATGTGCAGCGGTGACAGGCGCTGTGAAGAGCAGTGACGCCGATGTGCAGCGGTGACAGGTGCCGTGAAGAGCAGAGACGCCGATGTGCAGTAATGAGGGTAACGGGCACTATATAGAAAATGTTGTGATCAGTTGGAGTGCCAGAAGTACTTGGTCTCGGATCCTCTTCCGAGAAGGAGACAGGTCCCTCCCCTAGAGCGAGGAGGTGTTACTGCAGTCAATGTGCTTGGATACTCCTCCGGTTTCCGGTCCCTCCCCTAGCGTGAGGAGGTGTTTCAGTAGTCACCGGCGGTTCTTCAAGACTTCTTGAGGGAAGATGTAGAGTATTTTTGAAGTATAATAGAACTGTTCGAGCTTAGAACTCGGAATCGAATGAAATGAATGAAAAAAATTAATGCTTATATAGGGGGCCGGGGCCGTTCAAATTTAGATCGAGGTAGGTTCAAAAATAGAACATGAATACTGGTGGTTTACAGAGGATTAAACCCGGAAAAGTAATAAACTTTGATAGAAGTTGTCAGACTTTGAAAGATATTGTCATAACAACGATGTCAATAAAGATAAAAATACTGTCAAAAAGTAAGCAAATTACGAAAATACAGGAAAACGAATCATCACCCAATGCAAATTAAAGGAAAATTGCAAACAAAGGTAAAACACAACTATTTTTACAGTATTATGTAAAGAAAAGTAGAATAACAGAGCTTTGAAAGTTTGACATTTTTAGATTCACAATAAATATTGTTCAAAAAGGATTAGAAAACATCAATAATCCAAAAATACAGAGTAATAGTAATAAGAAGAGTAGAAAGGCAGGTAATGCCTATAGTTTAATGTCTACAGTACGACTTTTTAGGGAGAAAATACGAACTGCGTTATGGTAGATAGAATCTATGATTAACTCTTATGTTCGTGTTTACAGCAAACGAACCAGCAAAAAGGAAATGAAAGCATGGAAAAACAAAGATAATGTGATGAAAATGTTAATGTGGATCCGATGAATACTAAAAATATTAAGGTACTCAATTTATTACACATAATACAATATGTACAATAGTACATTTCCCCCACAACCCCAGAAAAATTTTCGACTTAGAGAAAATTTTTGAAAGAAGATCTAAAGAAAACCTAGGAATCTATTTCGCCTAATATACAACCTTACATAAAAATATTTATTCTTCTTCTAGCATTCTATCATCTTCATACCGTAAGGGTGGAGTTCACATTCAATGACTGCCACTCTAGAAAAGAATTCCTCAATAACGACAGGCTTATTTAAGGAGTTGTCAACCGCTCCATAGATGGAAAAAAAAAGTTTGATTCTAGGCCTACGTAAGGAGTAATCAACCGCTCCAATGTAAGGCTTATTTAACGAGTAATCAACAGCTCGGACCTAAGGCTTATTTAACGAGTAATCAACCGCTCAAAAGAACGTACTAGTTAGTACTAAGGGGTTTAGAGTCCTTTAAGTAAAGAGAAGAGGTTTAGAGCCTCCCGAGTTAACGTAAGGGATTTAGAGTCCCTTAAGTAAAGAGAAGAGGTTTAGAGCCTCCTTAAGGAAAGAAAAGAAGAAAAGAGATTTAAAGATACAATTAATAAGAGCTATTAAATACTCCTAAAAGAAAAGAAAACTAGAGGATAAGGATAACGTATTTAAAGTACGTCGTATAAGCTTAAAAGCCAGAATACAACTAAATACGAAATAAATATAATCACGAAAGATGATTGATGAATGAATTATGAATGATGAGTAAATGAAGTTACGAAATGAAAGTTAGAGAAAAAAATAGAAGTTATGAAAATTAGATTTTAATGTCCTTGATATGCCATTTGGTTTTAGAACCATTAGCATCTTCCAATATATAAACTAAAGGTGATTTTTTTTCAAAAACTTTACATTTTACAAATTTAGGGGCAAGTTTTGCGCTAAAGTAAGAACCTGCATTGCTTTGCACATAATTCTTACGCCAAACTATATCACCGACATTAAATTCTTTAAAAGCTCGACGCAAATCATAACGCGCGCTGTTTTTAGCATGAGCTAAATATAATGCAGTTTGAACTTTATCGAAATAAGCCGCGAGAAAACCAACATTTTCAGCGTAAATATCGCGAGGTAGAAAGGTAATTTCTTCGATACTTCGAGATGAAGTGTAAAAAGAACCGCAGGGAATGGTTTCTCGACCAAACACTAAGAAATTAGGCGTAAAGCCAGTTATAGAGCTAACGCAACTGTTTAAGGCTTGTTGAATTTTAGAGAGGTAATTATCCCACTTTCTATGATCGTCTCCTACTAAGGTGGCTAACGCAGTAATTATAGTTCTATTATATCTTTCTGTAGGATTGACTTGAGGACAGTAAAAAGGAGAGTGAGAAATAAAAGGAACCTTGTATTTCTTTAAAAATGAATTAAATTCGTGAGATTGAAATTGAGGTCCGTTATCCATGATAACCGTTTGAGGTACACCATGTGTCAGAAAAACGGAATTCTCGAGAAAATAAATTATATTAGAAGCGGTAGCACGTTTAAGAGGAAAAATTAGAGTATATTTGGTAAAGCAACAATTAATCACTAGAATATATTGATTTCGATTTCTTGTCATGGGTAATGGGCCCATAAGGTCAAGCGAAATAGTTTGAAAGGGTCTAGAACAGATCTTGGGTTTTCCCATAGGTCCGTATGGAGAATGGTTAGGATGTTTATAAGCTAGGCATTTATCACATTTAGAAATAAAGTTGGCTATGTCTTTAAACATTCCAGACCAGTAATAACGGAAAGAGAGTTTTTTATAAGTTTTAAAGATCCCTAGATGAGGTTCAGTATCGGAGCCGTGATTAGTTGAGATGAGCATTTGTCTGTCTTGAGGTAGTGGAACTTCTTTCCAAGTGAAGTCTTCACTAAGATTATGTGGAGAATAGATATGTCGGTATAGCTTGTCATCTTTCTCCATATAATTAGGAAAAGAATCAGGATTATTTCTGCAGCCAAGTAAAATGTTGTTGTACTGTTCCAAATCACGGTTAGGAGATGATTCTTCAGTAGAGATAGGAAGAACACCATGATGAAAAGAGTCCACACTGTCCAAAGGTTTAGATCTTGAAAGCAAATCCGGAACAACATTATCTTTACCTTTTTTATGTTTAAGGATAAAGTTGAAAGCAGATAGACGTAGAGTCCAGCGAGCAAGTCTTCCAGAAGGATTAGATAAATTCAGGAACCACTTTAGTGCTGCGTGGTCAGTGTAAATGGTAAATTGCATACCATTATCGAGATAACAGCGCCAATGTTCCAGAGCAGTAATAACAGCCAAGGTTTCTCTCTCCGTGGTCGAGTAATTTTGCTGGTTTTTATTAAGAGATTTACTCATGTAAGCAATGACCACTTCCCTGTCATTCTGGACTTGAGTAAGCATTGCTCCCACACCATAATTTGACGCATCACAATGTACCGAGAAAGGGAGGCTAAAATCTGGACAAGCGAGCACCGGAGTAGTAACCAGAGCTTCCTTCAGCTTTAGAAAAGCAGATTCAGCTTCAGGGTTCCAAGCGAACTTCGGAGCATTTTTCCCTGTACATGTAAGCTTGTTAAGTGGAGCAGCAATTGTGCTGAAGTTTGGGATGAATCTTCGAAACCAGCTGCAAGTGCCAATGAATCTTCGTACTTCTTTTCTGGAAGATGGGGTAGGATATTCCAAAATCGGCCTGATTTTGTCAGGATCAGCACGGAGACCATACTCGTCTACGACGTAACCGAGGTATTTGAGCTCTTTTTTAAAAAACTGTGATTTTTCAAAATTTATAGTCAAGTTTGCAAAAGAAAGTTTTTCGTGGATTTTTAATAGAAGAGCAATGTGTTGTTCAAAGGTTTCACTTATGACAACGATGTCATCAAGATAGCAGAAGACCTTGCTGTCAAACTCAGGGGTAAACAACATATCCATAAGTCTTTGTTGAGTAGCTGGAGAATTAGTTAGTCCAAAGGGCATGACTTTAAATCTGTACATGCCTCTTCCAGGAACGTAAAATGCAGTCTTGTCTTTGTCTTCAGTATTCAGTGGCGTTTCCCAAAACGCTTTGGCGATGTCAATACTAGATAAGTATTTGGCATTCTTGAGGTTGTCCAAAATCTCACTCATAAGAGGGAGGTTATAAGCATCCCGACGAGTGACGGAGTTGAGTTTCCTGCTATCAATGCAGAAGCGCCATTCTCCATTCTTCTTGGGAGTGATAATCACTGGAGATAGCCAGGGACTTTCACCATGTTCGATGACGTCCCATTTCAGCATTTTATCCACTTCTTCAACTAATGCCTTTTGTTTTACAGGAGATAACCGATAACATCTTTGTTTGATCGAAAGAGAATCGCCAGTATCAATCTTATGCGTGATGAGATGAGTTCGTCCCAATACTCCTTTTTCTTCAAAAGAAATTTCTCTAAAGCGACCTATAATGGTATCCGCGATATTCTTCTGATCTTCAGAAAGATGATCATAAGGAAGTACTTTTCTATTAGCTTCTTGAATAGATGAGCAATTGAGATCGGAAAGTCCAGACGAAGACAGTATAGAAGGAAGTAAATTAAATTTCTTCCAAAAATCAATACCAAGAATAAGAGAAGGAAATAATTCAGGAAAAGCATAAGCTTTAATTAAATGTGTTTGTTTATTAAAAATCATTGGTAATTCAAAATAACCTAGTGATTTTATTTTTTGATTACTCGCAGTTGAAATAGTAATGTAGTCTGACTTGAAAAGCTTAAAACCCAGTTCGAGAATTTTAAAGTGAGAATTATTGCCAAAAATAGTAATTGAACTACCAGAATCAAGTAAACCAGAAATATTTAAGTTATAAATTCGCACATTAATGAAAGGACGTTTGGAATCTATTTCACTAGAATATAATGTAGAAGAGATTTTATAAGAAGAAAAAAAATTTTTTAGAGTTAAGATCCAATTATTCCATTCAGTAATGTCAAATTTAGAAGTGCTATTCAAGTCAGTTATTAGTTTTTTGAGCTAGTGTTAGGTTTAGAATTACATTTAGGGCAATCTGGGGTTTTAAAATCTTTCAAACCGCATTTAAAACAAATTATAAAGTGAGGTTGAGCACACGATCTAAGATTATGTCCATGTTTGCGACAACGAACACAGAAGATGTCCTTAGTAAGAGTATTAATATCTTCCTGAACGGTGTTAACATGATAAGGTTTTTTAAAGAATTGTGGTTTTGTGGAGGATAGTGTTTGAGGTTTAAAATTAAATTCAGGTGTTAAAAAGTTTTCCAAAGGTTCTTTAAAGTTTTGGTCTCTATCAAGGAATTTTTCATAACTCTGACAAGTAGTTAATAAAGAATCAATAGTGTTACAATCTTTAAGAGCCACAAAAACTGAGTAACAAGGTCTAATGTTTCTAAGTAGGATGTCAACAATTTTACATTCAGGTAATTTTTCAGAAAGACGCTCAAACATCCCAGACATAATAGAAATATAAATAGCTATACGTTCATTTAAACCTTGAGTCCGATCTTTAATAGCCTCAAGAAGTTTATTATCAAAATCAAATTGACCAAAGTCCTTAATTAAAAGTTGGGAAGCTTCAGACCAGGATAAATTAGGATTCCTTTTAATTTGGAATCTGAACCAATGGAGAGCATTATCAGTAAAGATTTCATATGCCTGAGTAATAAGAAGATTTTTATCTATGTTTCTTGAAATACAATATTCGTCTAACTTTTGAAGAAAAGGCCTGGGGCAAGATTTACCGTTATAAGAGTAACGATTTATATCTTTGAAAATCTTAAGATTTATAGTAGGTTGGGTAAGGGAGGAAGTTAGAGGTTGAAAAGAGGTTTGAGGGATTACAAAGTTATGAGAGGGTTGAGGATCTATAGGATTATAAGTAATTGGAGCTGAGGTATCAATAGTTCTGACTATATCTTCAGCTGGATGAAAGGTAAAAGACTCAAATTTATTAGTTAAGCCATCAAATTTATTTTTAAGATCATTAAAAGTAGTTAAGAATTCAGGACTTAAGTCAATATCAATGCGTTCAAATCTATAGTAAACATGATTTAGATAAGATTCAATTAAGCGAGTAAATTTAGAATCACCCTGTATTAATCTAGAGATTTTTCCTTCAATGTAGTTAAGAGTAGATTCAATTTCAGGAAGTTCCTCATCAATAGGAAGAGGAGAAATTAATATTTCCTCTGATGAAGTTATCGAAGAAAGTTGTTGTATTTGTTTTCTTAAGTCTATAACCGTGTTTGTTGGTTCCTCAAGTCTAATCTTTATTTCATAAATAAGTTCAGCTTTGTTAAGATAATCAAATTTAATTAAACGAGACATAGTAAAGTTAAAAAGTTATGAATAATTCGATAAAGTTCAAAATAAAATTGGGTACCTTAATTCCTCTTCAAATAGTGATTAAAGTGAATTAGTGAAGATATAGGTTGAGAAAGAAAATCGGAGAGTAAAAATAAATAGGTAGAGAGTTTAAGAAAAATAAGAGTTCTCGGTTAATTAAGTTAATTAGAGAACAGTTATTTAAATCAAAGTTAAGATAAAAGAACAAAGTTAACTTAAGACCAATTAAGGTAGATTTAGTTAAGTTAATAATTCTCAAGTTAAGTTAATTAGAGAACAGTTATTTAAATCAAAGTTAAGTTAAAAGAACAAAGTTAACTTAAGACCAATTAAGGTAGATTTAGTTAAGTTAATAATTCTCAAGTTAAGTTAACTAAAACAAAATTTTACTATCTCCGAGTTTCAAGGGGTTAAGTTCTGAGATGATAGTTAAGGTGTTAAGATTTAAGATGATATGAGATGATAGTGAAGGGGTTAAGATATGAAGATAGTGAAGGAGTTAATAATATGTTATCCAAAAGAGATAGCCAAAGAGGGTGATAAGGTAAAGAGGGTGAAAAGGTAAAGAGGGTGAAAAAGTAAAGAGGGTGAAAAGGTAAAGAACACTAGATAAAGTGTTATTTTTGAATTTAGAAAAAGATAGAAGATGAAAAGAATAAGATGTAAGAAAAGAAAGAAAGAGGGAAGACTGAAGACTAAAAGTTGGGCGCCAATTTGTCGTGAAGCGACAAATGTGGAGAAGTAGAAGAAGGTAAAAGAAAGAGGTAGAAGAGGGAATAGAATTTATATTACAACAAAAAGAATACAGTACCGAAAAATGAGATGAGGTGATGTCTGTATGAATGTAAGTAAAGTGCAGTGGGCGTGAGTAAGTATCTTCAAATCTTCAATAAGTATTGTCCTGGGGCAGCAAAGGGCGGCGTCGGAGTGCAGGGCCGACACAGCGGAGGTAGCAGCGACGCCGATGTGCAGCGGTGACAGGCGCTGTGAAGAGCAGTGACGCCGATGTGCAGCGGTGACAGGTGCCGTGAAGAGCAGAGACGCCGATGTGCAGTAATGAGGGTAACGGGCACTATATAGAAAATGTTGTGATCAGTTGGAGTGCCAGAAGTACTTGGTCTCGGATCCTCTTCCGAGAAGGAGACAGGTCCCTCCCCTAGAGCGAGGAGGTGTTACTGCAGTCAATGTGCTTGGATACTCCTCCGGTGTCCGGTCCCTCCCCTAGCGTGAGGAGGTGTTTCAGTAGTCACCGGCGGTTCTTCAAGACTTCTTGAGGGAAGATGTAGAGTATTTTTGAAGTATAATAGAACTGTTCGAGCTTAGAACTCGGAATCGAATGAAATGAATGAAAAAAATTAATGCTTATATAGGGGGCCGGGGCCGTTCAAATTTAGATCGAGGTAGGTTCAAAAATAGAACATGAATACTGGTGGTTTACAGAGGATTAAACCCGGAAAAGTAATAAACTTTGATAGAAGTTGTCAGACTTTGAAAGATATTGTCATAACAACGATGTCAATAAAGATAAAAATACTGTCAAAAAGTAAGCAAATTACGAAAATACAGGAAAACGAATCATCACCCAATGCAAATTAAAGGAAAATTGCAAACAAAGGTAAAACACAACTATTTTTACAGTATTATGTAAAGAAAAGTAGAATAACAGAGCTTTGAAAGTTTGACATTTTTAGATTCACAATAAATATTGTTCAAAAAGGATTAGAAAACATCAATAATCCAAAAATACAGAGTAATAGTAATAAGAAGAGTAGAAAGGCAGGTAATGCCTATAGTTTAATGTCTACAGTACGACTTTTTAGGGAGAAAATACGAACTGCGTTATGGTAGATAGAATCTATGATTAACTCTTATGTTCGTGTTTACAGCAAACGAACCAGCAAAAAGGAAATGAAAGCATGGAAAAACAAAGATAATGTGATGAAAATGTTAATGTGGATCCGATGAATACTAAAAATATTAAGGTACTCAATTTATTACACATAATACAATATGTACAATAGTACAGCACATTGACTGCAGTAACACCTCCTCGCTCTAGGGGAGGGACCTGTCTCCTTCTCGGAAGAGGATCCGAGACCAAGTACTTCTGGCACTCCAACTGATCATAACATTTTCTATATAGTGCCCGTTACCCTCATTACTGCACATCGGCGTCTCTGCTCTTCACGGCGCCTGTCACCGCTGCACATCGGCGTCACTGCTCTTCACGGCACCTATCACCGCTGCACATCGGCGTCACTGCTCTTCACGGCGCCTGTCACCGCTGCACATCGGCGTCGCTGCTACCTCCGCTGTGTCGGCTCTGCACTCCGACGCCGCCCTTTGCTGCCTCCAGGACAATACTTATTGAAGATTTGAAGATACTTACTCACGCCCACTGCACTTTACTTACATTCATACAGACATCACCTCATCTCATTTTTCGGTACTGTATTCTTTTTGTTGTAATATAAATTCTATTCCCTCTTCTACCTCTTTCTTTAACCTTCTTCTACCTCTCCACATTTGTCGCTTCACGACACCGTGTCGCGGTTATTGCGTTGCATCGTTGCGGTTACGCGCTAATTCAGTTTTTTTACTTGCTGAAAATTTTGAATTTAACCAAAAGATTCGTTTATCGTACCATAAAACGATACAATGACTCTCACATGACAGGTCAAGAAGTGGTCGCCCTCGATCTGTTAGGACTCCAGCAGTGATAAAAGGTGTGAAGGCACGAATACAAAGAAATCTCATACGTAAGCAGAAACTGTTGGCCCTTCAGATAGGGTTAAGCAGGACCAAGGTGAAAAGGGTGTTAAATGAAGACTAAGGGCTTGGGGAATATCGAAGAAAAACAGAACATCGTTTGGATGCTCGTTTAATGGACCTAAGACTGAAGAGATGCCGCGCTTTGTTAAAGCGGTCCGCGGGAAATAAGCGAGCAATCGTATTCCGCGTGTCCAACGAGGTCATTTTCCATCCTCGCTCATGGTTTGGTTGAGAGTCTCTTTTTACGGCTTAACTGAGGTATATTTTTGTGAGAAAGGCGTAAAAACGTATGCAGTTGTGTATCAAAATGCAGTCCTCAAGA
The DNA here is from genome assembly GCA_963924145.1 of Pyrausta purpuralis. Lineage (NCBI taxonomy): Eukaryota > Metazoa > Arthropoda > Insecta > Lepidoptera > Crambidae > Pyrausta > Pyrausta purpuralis. The sequence goes on along the minus strand of OZ001644.1, from coordinate 24,131,179 downwards.
ACCTTGTGGAACCTGTTTCTCACACCATGTTTAATAACAGGCACTGGGTATTCCAACAAGATTCTGCGCCAGCTCATAGAGAATAAAGCACACAAGACTGGCTAGCGGCGCGTGGAATTGACTTCATCCGGCACAAAGACTGGCCCTCCTCCAGTCCAGATTTGAGTCCGTTAGATTACAAGATATGGCAACACTTGAAGGAAAAGGCCTGCTCAAAGCCTCATCCCAATTTGGAGTCACTCAAGGCATCCTTGATTAAGGCAGCCGCCGATATTGACATGCTGCGATAGACGACTGGCCACGCAGATTGAAGGCCTGTATTCAAAATCGCGGGGGTAATTTTGAATAAACTTTATTACCATATGAATCTATGTTTTATGCAATTCATTTTGCTATATAAATAGTTACATAAATAATAAACATTACAAAATAATAATAAATAATAAATAAATAAATATCCTTTGGACATTCCCACACATCGCCATCTAGTCCCAAAGTAAGCTACTCAAAGCTTGTGTTATGGGTGCCAGACAACGGATATAATACTTAAATACTTTTTGTTTGTAAATACATACATGATATACATAGAAAACACCCAGACCAATACAAACAGACATGTTCATGCACACAAATGTTTGTATTGTGCGGGGATCGAACCCGCAACCCGCTGCGTAGTAGGCGATTTCTCGACCACTACACCAGACGGGTCGTCAAAAATAAATTACAAAATTATTTAATATACATGTGACAGAACTTAGGTATATGGCCTGACTAGGTATAAAGCTGAATTGTTTGTTTGAACGCGTTAATCTCAGGAACTATTACACCGATTTAAAAACACATTTTTGTGTTGGATAGCTTATTTATCGGGAAGGCTTTGTATTTTATAATACAACACACGGCCATGTGGCAGCAAACTCAAAACGCGCGAACGAGGTTGCGGGGGACCCCTATTAAATAAGTAAAATCTCTTTAGTATATTTACTTTAGGTGCCCACTATCACTTACTCTATGTCTAGCTTCTATGTGGAGTTGCAAAAGCTCGACGTCTCCGTCCGACTCTTTTGCAACGCATGGGATCAGCAGGAGGATTGTTCTCGCGCTCGCTGCCTCTTTTTACGTAAGAACCTCTTTGCAGAACATTCTAAAGTGTCCTCACAAATCCTCATCATTGACGATGGTTTTAATCACCACTGTCAGTAAAAGGTCTGCTCCAACTTGGGCGACTAGAATATCCCTCTCTCTTGACCAAGCAGGACACTCTTCCAGTGTATGCAGCGGTGTATCGAAGCAAATTTCCCGGTTTGAATTGTACTCCTACGTTATACGTGGGTTGAACTAAAAATTTGCGGACTTTGATTTAATGAGATTAGATGGAAAACTTATGATACGTATATTAATTATTGTTGTGTAGGGCATGTGTCCTCACAATTATAATATATTTTTTATGAAACCTTTTTAGGTATGTGTGACACATTAAAAATCCGGTGTTTCTGAATTTTCATTTCATATATATATTTTTTAATTTTAAGGCACTAAACGAAGCGCAGTCGTTTCTGTTTTTCCGTCAAGTCATGTAATATCCCGCGAGTGCACAGCATCTAGGTCCTTTCAAACAGTTTTGTCTTTTGTCATAGTTAAGTCTAATAACATAAAAATCTTTTGATAAGTAATTCTTTTCTTAGTTTCAAGTAGTTGGTGAATGATGCCCATTTTAAATTATGTACGACGGTCAAACTGAAAGTTCTTAGAACTGGCCACTTATAAACAATATAATAAAAAAAATATTCTAAAATTTGAAAATAGAACTCTTTGCCAATATTACTGAGTATATATTTCATTCATTTGTCATTTGTTTTACGATTTGGCGGCAAATTGAAAATTGTCTGTGTCACGTCAACATGAATTTAACACGAGAAAATTTTCGTGCAATGATTTTTTATGACTTTCGATGTCATTTAAGTCAACAAGAAAGTTATGATAGACTACGATTGGCCTTTCACGATGAAGCCCCATCTCGTGCGACTGTTTACAACTGGTTTAATGAGTTTAAACGTGGTCGCACTAATCTCACTGATGATGTACGTGAGGGACGGCCTTCTACGGCGACGACTGAAAATAACATCTGTGTTGTGCGGCGTATGATAGAGACTGACAAAAGAGTGACCTATCAGCAGATTCGGACAAGCTTAGGCATCGGTATGAGTCAAGTGCACAAAATCCTCCACGCCCGGTGGATACCTCATAATTTGACTTAGGCTCAAAAACTCCATTGTGTGGATTGGTTCCGTAAAATGATTGAAAGATTTAACGGAGGTGACTCAAATGCTGTGTTCGACATACTAACAGGTGACGAAAGCTGGATTTACTGTTATGATCCTGAAACCAAAAGACAATCTGCTCAGTGGGTGTTTCCTTTCGAGGAGTTGCCAACTAAAGTGAAGAGAGATCGAAGTGCGGGAAAAAAAATGGTGGCCTCGTTCTTTGGAAGGATAGGTCATTTCGCAACAATTGTGTTAGAGGATCAAAAAACAGTTTCTGCAGAATGGTACACTACTTATTGTTTGCCACATGTCTTGGAAAAAGTTCGAGAGAAACGACCTCGCAGTAGGATCCTCCTTCACCACGACAACGCCTCGTAGCACACCGCCAAGCGAACGATCGACTATTTGGCGACATCAAACGTTGAATTACTGGGTCACCCGCCGTATAGCCCCGACCTCGCGCCTTGTGATTTTTATTTATTTCCAAAAATTAAAGAAAAACTTAAAGGAAAGCGGTTTATGAATGCTGAAGAAGCGGTGGCTGCGTATCGCGATGCCATTGAAGAGACCCCTAAGGACGAGTGGGCAAAGTGCTTTTCCCAGTGGTTCCATCGCATGCAGCGCTGTATTGACGTCAATGGACAATATTTTGAAAAGATATAATAAAACTAATAACTGGCTAATGTAATCAGTTTTTGATTTTCTAAGAACTTTCAGTTTGACCCTCGTAACTGTAGCTGCCGGACTACCTTTTTAATAAAATCGTCATGGAGATAATCGCGTAATTTTCTATATTCTCTAAAACACAAATATATAAGGTCACCTCGTTTTAAGTGGCCGATACAGCACGATAAAAGAATCATTTTTGTAGAAAACACTTTGATTTTATGCGCTAGTCTTTGAGAAAATTTGAGATGCAAGTAATTATTTTTTTCAGATTTTTATTTTTTATTTATTAAGGTTAAGATTAGAGGAAAAAGGGAATAGGCATTGAATTGAGAAAAGCGATGCCTATTCACAAAATATACAGAGAGTATCGTGTTGCTATGATGTATACAAAGACACAGTTAAAATATTATGATTTGACCTTATATCAAGCTAAGACATGTGGCTCCATCACCAAGTACAAGTTCAAGTCTCTGGCAACTTTCAATGTTACTCAAGCCTTGTATAATGGGCGTCCCCCCCCCCCCGTCCCCCCTCTAACTTCTAAACTAAGCGGGTATAATGTACATCTTTCTCGAGATCGAAAATTGGTTTGGACAGGATCGAACGAGAAGTTTTTGAGATCTAGCACATTTTCAACAACCGCAAACATAACTTTGTTCTTCACACAAACACTATGAAAAACAAAGTTATATTTGCTGTCAACAAAAGTGGTATTTTAGCTTAGTGGAAGTTAGTGGATTCCCTTATTCAGTTAAAATTGGCAAGGAACCCTCAGTGCGTGAGTCCGACTCGCACTTAGTCGGGTTTTTTTTTCAAATGAAACGGAGCTTCGTATTGCTTCCGCATTCTTGATATACATTTTAGTGAGATTTAATTGCAAACTTTGTTTTGAACTTCATTGTAATAGCATTGCAGCTATAATCAGGGACCTCACTCGTCAGTGACGCCATATGGTAGGTATAAAGATGGTGATCCCCATATTTTTTCAATAAATTCAATTTTGCACATTGTTTAAGGTTAATCTAATCTGGCTCTTAGTTATGAATAAAAACTTCATTATTTTGTAAACATTTATTATTTTTATGAGACAAATATTTAAATAAAAATATAGTTATTCGTAAAAAATAATTCTAAAGCTATTATTAATATAAAAACACAATGACAACGTTATCGAAAAACGACTGCTTATACCCTTATTATCAAGAATTCGATTTTATTAAAGTGAATATATCAAAAATGTGTTTTAATTCAAAATGTTTGTCAAAAATACATCTATAATGTGTACCTACATACACAATCACAATACACAATTTGTCCAAACAATCATAAATTGATAATATCCCATCAAACTTTTGTGTGAGAGCCATACAAATCGTAGCAAACGATTATCATGACATTGAGGCACGTAGATTTCATAAAATTCGAGGGTCTCTTACTGAAGTTGCAATTACACTAGCTTTGTCTACGTTGCAATAAAGGACGGAAAGTTATCGAAGGTTCTTAGTGGAATGACTTGTTGTTGCAAGGCTTATATAAGGAGTTTTAGCAAAGTCACACTGAAACTATAATTAATTTTAACAGCATCAGTGCTTACTGCTTACATATTGTAACATTGTCACCATTAGCATTATTATAAGGATTTCTTAAATCTGAAACTTCAGTAAGGATTCTTTTCAGTTATCTGTTCAGTTCATAAGCTAAGCTCAATAAATAAGTAATTACATACAATGTACCAAGTATGATTCTTTCGTGAATTCAAATCTAGTGCTCTATGTTTCTTTATACTTTTTTTGCTAGCATAACTAATATTCGATCATACTTGGTACACCTCAGAACATTGACTTTGGTTCCTGTGGAAGTTTGAAGGGTTGCACTGCGAGACTTAACCGCCTCGGTGGGTCAACACAGCGTCGATGAGGAGAACCGCTCCGTTGATGATGGCCAGGGATGCCTTGGCCAGGTTGTAACGGACGTATTCTGACCTGCCGCCGTTTTGATATCTGAAACATTGTTGATACAGGTTTGATCGCTAGTTCTTGTGTTTAGGAGTTCATCAGCTTTTGGCAACCTATTTATTTATCCAGTTTTATTTATACTTTAATGCACAACCAATATTTGTACAAAAGGTGGACTCAACGTCTTATGGCGTTCGCTACCAGTCATTCCTTTGAGCTAAGCAGAAATGATAGTGGGCAGTGCAATAAAGAAACAAAATTAATTATTTTAAAAAAAGTTTTTTGTTTACATAAACAATCCATAGTGTATATCCCTTATGATATTATACAGTTAATAATAAGAAGTGACGTGAGCCAATGCAGAAAATTGACCTAAAATACAATTTTAACAAAATATACCAAAACTATTATTGTATAGAGGGCTCGTATTGTATTAGTAGGGGCGCAGCGCTTTATTAGTGATACCAAAACTAAGCAAGCGAACAAAAGCCTAGCATAAGAAAGAACTGGAATCTCTCTCTGTATAGGAGAAATATGTAGAAAGCCCACTTTAACAAAACAATATATGACCTTTATGAATGTAACTTTTCACTTTTTCTTGGTCGTAGAATAGTAAGTGACATCTTAGACACTTTACACACTGCGACTTTTACAGTCGTGATGCTGTCGCTCGTTAGTATCGATGCAATCGCGATGCAGAAGCTGGGCATTGACGACTGCATCTTTATATTGGCAACAACGCATCGATACAAAAATCTGTTCATTGCTGGTTTCGCGACGCTGTCTGCGTCTATGTTAAAAGGCGCAGTGTGTGAAGGGCCTTAGGTAGCCTTAACTATGTATTTCTAGCTAGTTACAACTTTTTCTTACTTGTCAATGATTACGGCACCGCTGGCAACGAACAAACACACGCCCACTAGGGAGTAAAATATGTCTACCCTCTTATGTGCTGGCGTCTGCATCAGGTAACCTGGAATTAAACATGTTTGGGGTAAGTTACCATATACAATTTGGAGATGATTTGGACATGTGCTGATATTGATTTGGATATGATTTACATCATATGGTAGTTGGAGCCAATTTGGTAGATTGTAGATTTGGACTATGCTAATTTCACTTTCAGCCATGTTTCTGGTATTCTTTTTTATTCATATCATCTAAACCTTAATTTCACCCATAACAGGTTATTGTTTGTTATGTATACGTAGAGATGGTTAATACTTTCATAAGAGTGCATGCAAACACCTGTTTGTGTGTGAATCTTGTTGTCTACCGACTACATCGACGTCACGTCACGCCATGTCTCACGGTGTTGCGATAGTCTTACAATTCTTTTTGGTTACCATTACCGTATATCGCAGATATTATTATGCATATTTATTTGAATACATACCACACAATGTCTATGACGGGAATGTCCCATCAATACACGTAACAACCGTGACTTATGTACAAATGCTTGTGCTCATCACAAAAACATATTCCCCTTCCGGGATTCTAATTCACTACCACTGATTTTAGTGTTCCGGAGCGCGAACCTCGAACAGCTTCAACAGACATGTTTGTCAATGTATTAATTAATACATTCAATGATTATTACCTGCCGCAGCACCGGCGAAGATGATGAGGAATCCGACGAAGGTGCCGGTGACCAGCATGCCCACGTCAGCGTCGGCGTTGTAGCTTTGGTAGTGGAGCCCCACGCAGGTACATGTTAGAGCCTGGAAATCGAGATTTAGCAGCATTCAATAACATGTTCTGGCAATAAACTTATGCCCACTATTAAGGGGTTAGATGGAAGTAGGTGCATTCTTCTATTTCATACCAACTTATGTCGTTCACCCGTCACTTAAACATCAAGATCAGCATATGACAAATGAACCCTATATAGGAAGAGTAAGGTCTACCAGGTATGCTCGTAGTAAAACGTAGCTCAATGTCCGACTTAAGAAGGTTTTGCACCAAATCCACTACCTCAATTACAATAGTATGTAGGTATACATATGAAATATCAAACTATTCAAAGGCTTTTGATAAAATTTCTCATGAACATTTGATTACTAAGCTGTGCATGGTCGGTATACACGGCGATCTTCTTCGATGGATTATTTCTTACCTACGAGATCGCAGTCAGGCTGTCACGGTTAAGGGTTATGTCTCCTCTTTTGTTCCTATTGCTTCAGGTATGCCCCAGGGATCCCACCTCGGACCATTATTTTTCAATATTTTTATCAATGACATCGTGAACATTTTTAGACATAGCAATGTCCTCATATACGCCGATGATATGAAAGTTTTCAGAATCATTAGGGATAAATCAGATTGTTTACTCCTTCAGAGGGATATCGACGCTTTGACCCAATACTGTTCCGATAATTGTCTCTATTTGAATATCAAAAAATGTAACACAATAACTTTTACCCGTAAACGTAAGCCAATTGTTTTTAATTATTGTATCGCTAACAAAATAATTAACCGGGTTTATGAGATCAGGGACTTGGGTATTCTCCTTGACCATGAAATGTCATTCGATGCTCATATTAGTTCAATATCTTCTAAAGCATACCGTATGCTGGGGTTCGTTTTGAGGAGTGGGAAAGACTTTCATTGTTGCTCGACCCTTATACTTTTATTTAACTGCCTTGTTCGATCTATTCTTGAATATGCGTCCGTTGTTTGGAGCCCACATTATAAAAAGTATGTTGAACTTATTGAACGGATTCGTCTTAAATTTATAAAACATCTACAGTTTAGATGTCATGTACCTGACTCTTGTAACCATATGAAGTCCGTGCCCTCTTTGCATAGCCGACGCATTGAAAGAGATCAATTATTTCTATATAAATTGCTGCACAACCTTATCGACTCTCCTTTTCTTTTGAGCGAAATAAGTTTACGATGTACCCGACTAAGTGCACGTCATAAAAGTATTTTTTATGTGCCTACATATAGGACTAAATATGTTTGTAACACTTTCCTGCCGCGTACTTGCCGCAGTCACAATGACAGGTATCAAGGAGTCGATATATTTGCCTTAACTTTATTTCAATTTAAAAAGCAAATCCACGACCTGTCAGGTGACTGTCAATAGTTTTCGTGGACTACCTACTTTATTATGACTTATTCACTTTTTTTTTTCAAATATTTTCTTTCGAATTGTTATTTTGAAGGTTTTGGTTTGCTCAAAATGTAATGTAACATTAGTCTGAGGAAACTTAATTGGTTTTGGTGTTATCTTTAAGTGTTGTTTATATTATTTTCATTATAACTGTATGTTTCCCTAAAAATAAAAAAAATAAAAAATAAAATAAAATAAATCAAGGTGTGAGATTGAAGGTGGTGGTTAATTCTCTGAATTGTCAAATAGTTTATTCGGTATTCCTTTTAATTACGCTCATCATTACTCGAACTTGGAAACTCATTTATATCATTATTCATACTAAACACAATATTAGCAATGAGGATATTGATATAACTCATCCATGAATCACACCCTTAAAGTTAATTATGGCAAAATTTTGCTAAAACTTTGTAAACTAACTGTTTGTTACGGTTTTACGTTCAGATTAATACAAATAGATCCTGCATCTATTTACTGATATCAAGGTTTATTTGATATTTGAAAGCTTTATTTGGCAATATGTATGTTAATGTGAATAGAACCTCTACAGGTACTATTTTCTAGTAGGTAGCTTCGAAGTCCTCTATCGATTGAGCTCAACGCTGACGTCAGCCATTAACGTTGTGGCCATTTGTCGAGAACAGGAAAAGTGATGTCATGGATGCTATAACCGCAGCATAGAACGCCTCCGTAAACGCGCGAGGTCAAACCTTGAAGATGGCAACACCGAATACGGAATGAGGCCAATCGAATTGGTTCCACTTGTCAACATAACCAAATTGTGATGGTGTTGATAAGATAAGATTGTGTGGTTGTAATTTGAGTGTTGATTGATTTTTCGATCGTGCAGTAGGAACACTTCTTCGTTTAAAAAAAACAATACCTACCAAGTGTTTTATTTACTATCCGTCACATTTAGAACTTTTTGATGCTTCAACGTTTAAGAATAATCTAGAAAATTTCGATTCGGATTTGCTTAAATGTATTAGCAGGTTGGCAGTACAATTAGAAAATGAAGTTGATACAAATCAATGCAAATTGTCAAGAAACTACTGATAAATTATTTTTCTCATGCAATCGCATCATAAAAACTATTTGTGCTTTTTCATTAATTATTCATCAGCTTATCTCATTATGAAGCTACATTTAACCTACTCTGAACGAGTAGATGAGTCATGGTAAACAAATTAAATACGTACGAGTCTGTTAGACTCGTATTTTTATTATTGCGATTGACCGCAGACCGATAGCTCAGGACAAATTTATTTAAAAGTACATGCCTAGTAAGGTAAGGGGCGTAGGCACAATGAAACCATTTGTAACATCTACTCCATCGATAGAGTTCTAGGGTTCTTGGGTGGGACATTTCTTTTTAAAAAACCGGCCAAATGCGAGTCGGACTCGCGCACTGAGGGTTTCGAGCCAACTATAACTGAATTAGGGAATCCACAGACTTCCACTTGGTAAAATACCACAATATTTTGTTGACAGCAAATTAACTTTGTTTTCATAGTGTTTGTATGAAGTACAAAGTTATGTTTGCGGTAATGTAAATGACATTATTTTTTATTTTTTATATGAGAATCGTAAAGCAGTTAACAGGATACACCTTCCTACTTAATTTCAACAGTGTGATGCTCATAGTTACGGAATAAAATGGCTGCGACATACGGACGGACAGACAGACAGACAGACAGACAGACTTGACGAAACTATAAGGATTCCGTTTTTGCTATTCGGCTACGGAACCCTAAAAACTACCACTTATACCACATTGCTTGTCAAGGATCTAAGTTCGTGATAGTCTCAGTTAGTACTGAAAGCTTAAAAGCGATCAAGGGCATTACGCATGAGTTCTAACCTTCCGTTAATCGTAAGAGTTCAATATAAAAACAACGAAATGAAAATGAAGCTATCAACGCAGGTCTTCTTTGTATTCCCTGCATACTTCTGAACCAATAGAGAGCTTGGAACCAATTAACATCATTTATCATTCCATTCCATGAATGCGCCGTTCAAAACCACAGAGATTTGAACCTGCGCAATAGAATCCATTGTTTTAACCGTGCAACAATGCTAGTGATAATTCAATTAGTCGATTCCCTATGGATACTTGTGTGGCTACTGCTCATTGTTTTCATATCTGTTGTGTTCATAGGAATTATGTATTTAAGACATTATTTTTAAAATTTCTGTTAAAAGAGTTACGTTTCTTACTTTATCTGATCCTATTGAACTTTCCTCGCTGTGTTTTCCTCAAGTTTAAATAGAAATGATTTCAACACTTATAAAGAAAATACACCTCAATTTTTACCTTGAATGACAAAAATGGAAACATTTCGAATTAGTAAATGTTCATACAATTTAGGTAGTTGGAACCTACCTCAGAAAGAAGAATGTCTTCGTGAAACTTCAGGGGGGCAATTCTCGCGCAATTCGTATACGAAAAAAAAAGGTTCACTGATCGAATTTTCTTTGTCGATCAAAAATATTTTAGAATGTTTTTAACATTTGGACGAATAAACCACTGGACGCGCAATGAGAGCAATTTCGCTTGTGCCCCCTTAGCCACGAAGCGGGATTTTTGGCCTCACTTACAGGTGACGTCTTGTCAGTACGGTGATAGAGCTCAGTGAGAAACATTGTCGGAAAAATGGGTAAATGTGGCTTATTTTTGTGTAAAAATTATAGTGGTAAGACAAAAAATATTTATTTTAATCCGTAAGTAACGCTTTATTCCAAAAAAGCTGTTATTTTTCATGAAAATAGTAAAATGTGTTTTCCGAAAGAAAAGTAACATTGCCATTTAAAAAAGTGGTGGTCAGTTACTACAAAATCAATAAGATACCGTATATGTACTTTATACGGTAGGATTATCATATGTTTATCATTCGTTCTCTTGTCAGTTTAATTTTAATTGTGCTTGACAATTGTCGATAAATCATATTATCGATATACATTTATTAAATTTTTAATATAAATTCTTTTAACATAAAATGATAAACCTATAAAATGTTTCACTCGAAAGTAGATTAAGGTAATCTTAAAAATACAACAATTTGGTTTAAAATTTTAAACTTAATATTTGACAATACATCTTTATAATATTATTTCATATTTTCTGTAGATCCATTTAGGAAAATAAAGTGGGTAGAAGCAGTCCAAAGAGAGGCAAAATGGATCCCCACAAAACATTACCGAATATGTGGCATCCAATTTACGCCAAGCGTGATTGAATGCCAACGCAAAAAATCTACTGCTTAATTATCCCATAGGCGGATTTTAATGGTGCAAGGCTATATTGTGTACTAACGGGCTGTTTCAAAATGTCTTAGGAAGTTCACACTAACTAAGTGATACTTGCCAGATCGTTCATATAAAACGACTTTCTATGTTTCAATTGTTAATTTGATGGTTTGTGCATTACATGCCCATAATGTAATTTATTGTTTTGGTGATATAATTTTACAAAAGATTCGTTCATTCATTAGTTCCATACATACCGATAAAAAAATATCGACACTTCCATGCACTAAATGTCAAAAATTGACACGACAAGCTCCCTCCGCCCCGCAGAAATTGGCTAATGATGTTTTCATACATTCGCTCTTGCGTTTCATATCCAGTGATTAATTCATCCAGTTTTAACACTCCCAGTGTCATATTTTATATTCATAAAGATGAAATAAGAAACCAAAAAATTTAGCACGTGCGGAAATCGAACCAGCAACTTCATGGCTAACCGGGCGAAGCGAAAACGCAGCACGGTAGCTCAATTAGTAGAGCGTTTGGCCCGGTTAGCCAAGAAGTTGCTAGTCCGAGTCCCGCCCGTGCGCAAATTTTTGGTGTCTTATTTCATCTTTATGAATAAAAAATAGTTTTTGATTTCTCAAGGTCACGATTTCTATGTATTTAGATTTAGTTCGTGCGCTAGTGTTTTTTACGTATAGATATTTTACTTCATTTTTAGGTAAAACGGTTAAACTCGCAATCGAATTTCCACATGAAAAAAGGTCGATTACCGCGTATTATTTTCACTCGTCGTGATCGACATCCGTTCCTAAACGTGGGAGGGTAATCACGCGACACTTATTTTCTTATTAACTAGAAGCTAATCAGGTTAACGTCTTCTCACATTTGAGTGAGGAATTATCGCCTTATCTGTGTTCCTCAAACCAGTCAATTATCAAGAAATTATGGAATGTTATAAACTGTCGTACAACCTTAAAGTCTACTAAATAATGAAATGATGAAGATTTGTAATTTTTATCGCGTATATTGTATTACCTGTGTGTGTGTGTATTAGTACCTGCCTGAGTTCCAATACGTGACTCCTAAGTTGATGTAAAATACGTAGTTAGTAAATACTTACTGATAGATACCAGAACAATATAATTGCATAAAATTATGCATTTATCTAACAGTACATTAGATATAATGTTTTAAACTTTAGTACATTAGATAGCTAAAGGAAAATAAGAAGTACATAATATATTATGTACATTGGTTTTGTTAGGATGTTTGTGTTTTTGTAAGCTCTAGCGAATGACAAGTAGCAATTATGAAAATATTCGACTGACTTTCATTATATCGTGGAAAAAATAATAAGATAGTTCATTCTTATCGCCCACAATGACGGAAATTTTGTGAATTGTGTTTACTTGGCTATGGGATTACTGTGACTATGATGAGTGTTGTTTTACGTGGATAGATCGAACTAAATCTTATCAATGTCGACAATTTATGATGTAACTTATGTAGGTACGTATACTTGCTACGAAAAATGGTATTATATAACGGATCTGAGGTGATATCGTAACTAAATGTGATGGCGTTTTATGAAAAAAGAACCGCCTTCAATAAACTGTCTTAAAAGCTTAAAATAACGCATTCGTCTTCAATTAAGAAGAAACAAATTCTTTTGGAGTTGGTGCATGATGTGTGAAGACTGTTGGTGTAGGTATACTGGACATCATGCGTTATTTAAAGCTTTTTAAACAGTTAATTGAAGGTGGTCTTAATTTTTCAAATATTTTTTTATTTGATGATTTTTTGTTATTATTACTCATATCGCAAAAACTAAAAGACCGATTTTGATGAAACTTACACTGTCCCCTTAGTTGAACTATACTTGATTGAACTAGAAAATAATCATCTCGCTATAATTTCTCACTATGGAGAAATCCTGAGAGAGACATACAAATATAGAAACATACATACACCTAAGATACTTTGCACTCGTGTTTGGAATCCTTAAAATCGATCAACATACTAAAATTTTATACAATTTTGACGATATCACATACATGCAGGTCGAATTGATTACCTACTTTTTTAATTGTGTATAAATAAAAACTACTTACTTGTGCTTACTTCATAATTAGAAGTTTGTTTTGGTTTGGTTTATAAACAAACAATATTGCAGAAAAAGAAAATTTCTTTGAACATCCTTTTCAAATTAAAATTTTATCTATATTTATTTACAAAATTTGATTTAAACTTAATGAATAATGGTGAGGTTCGCATTACAAAAAAATATGTTAGTATGTTAAAACACTGTTTGTTACAAATAACATACAATAAAGTTTTTATCTACTCTATCATCAATTAATCATAAAACAAGTTCATTTTCATTGTAAGGGACAGAATAATAAATACCTTCATTATCGCTGAAGTTAAAAAACTAATCGTATCTATTAGCTGTGAATGTAAACACGATATAATAACACACCGCACCTATTCCTTTAATAAAAGCTTATCTATCTACTTTAGAAGAATATGTTGTTGTCCTTATGACCTTTAGATAACTCTACGTACTTATAAAAAATATGAATTCAAACCAAAACTGTGCCTCTCTAATCATCTAACAGCAACAGATGTTATAATGCACCTGCCTACTCAATGGTAGTAACGAACGGTTGGATGGTTGCTTCGATTTGTACTTTTTTAGTTATGTCTTTATACAAGGTTATTGGAAATAAGACCGAGGGCCATATATTTGAATCACAATCAAAATGGCGTGTAATATTTATTGATTAATATCAAATTTTGGAATGAAAAATAGTTTAATTCCACACAGGAGTGATAAAAATATATATAACATAACTTTATAAGAATTCACGTTTATTTTGCTTGGTTTTCGTTGATTTGTAGTTCACTTTCAAACGAAAATCACACGCCATATCCAAGCGAGTGATACAAAAATAGAGCTCCCGATCCTTGTAAGAGGCGATTTGAATTGGCTATAATGTATTCTCCAAAACTCAATCATTTTGAAAATAATCATTGTTTAAATTTAACAACAATTGCTCATCCTCTTAGGTACTTTGTTCAGTTTTTTTTTTAAGTTTCATAATAAATTACTACATTTAATTAAAATAAAAATTATATGATAGGCCCTGGATCGATTACAGGGCCTATCTTAAATGAAAAATAGAAAATTACATTGAAAACGGTTAATAGCAAATGAGGCGGCTTAGCGACAGGTGGACATCGCCTCTTTAAAGGATCCGGTCGATCCGCCATCCAAGCGAATAAATTTAATGCTTATTACAAAAAAAAGTGAATGTACCAAAAAACATTTCGCTCACATTTTTAGATTGAATATATTGAATGAAAAATCATTTAACGGGCTATATTAAAAATCGATTTTTATTCCGACTTAACACATTGTTTGAAGTGACCTCAAAATTATTTTACGACATAGCGTAGTTGTAAACTAGCAGCGGATAGTGGAATTAAGCGCGAGCATGATTAAGAATAGATTTAATGACCAAACGATGCAGCCCAGCAAGATAAACACTCTTAAAAGAGTTTACGATTTTACTTCGACGTGTCTGTTTAACTCAACCACGAAATATTTAGGAACGATCCTTTTACAAAAGAATTAGTTCACTACAGTATTCTAATTCGCAACCATCTCAATTTAAGATTAATTTCAAATAATACCTATCTTATGAAATTGCTTAAACTTAGTTTTTGATAAAATTAATTGAATTCGACAGTTCGATTAATTGGAAAGTGTAATCATGGCTATATAAAAAATAAATGAGTTAGTAATTAATGATGCTATGTACCCAAAAAATAAATCTAAAAATAAACCTGACTCAATGTCTGAATGAATCAACAATGCTCGCGTCGCGACTCGCGCCATTATCACAATAAATTGTTAATAGTGTAAGCTGACTCTACATTGTAAATGCATGACATAATACTACCTTAGTATAACTGTGATCCGCACTTGGTGTCAGTACTAAGTAACTTTAAACTTTTAGTAACTAAACTAACGCCATAATTAATTAGCCACGTTTTTATAGACTCCTTATACACTGCGACTTTTATTAGCGATGCAGTCGCGATGTAGCATCAATGCAGACGCAAAATGACAACCTTTACAAACTGGGCTACTTATGACATCGATGCAGTCGCGATGCAGAAGCTGAAAATTGTCAAAATATGTTCTGTATTTTGGCGACTGCATCGATACTAACGCATCGATGCCAAATTAAATTAAGGGTCATAGATTTGCAGGTTGTGCCAGCACTATGTGATTTTTAAGCATATATGACCTAAAAGAAACCGTATCTACTAACGAAATGACGTTTCATATTTGAATTTTTCGTTGGTTAGTGCGAGGCAGGCCCTTAACTTTGTAATTCAAATTCATTTTAATACGACTTCAGTTCATAGTATGATGAGGATTTGAGTAAAAATAAATTCTGTATTGTGCAAGTGAACTTACTCATAATAATATTTATCACTGTAACCTTCAACGACTAATCACCCGGCCAGTTGATAAACATGCTGGATAAATAAAAATATTATGAATTTTCGTCCAAAAGTGACATTGGGAATGAAATCGACTGTCTGTCGATTATTGTTTCAAAAATAAAAAACAGTTCCAGCGAAAAGTAATACGAAGAAATTCCTAAAAGGCGTAGATGATCTTGTATGATAACGATTAATCAGTAACGGTGCGATTATTTATAATGATACGATATTATCGTAGTTTCTACGAATAGGTTTTCTTTTTAGATCTATTTTGAGAACTCAAAAAACTTCTCAAACTCATCACTATGTGTACGACATTATCGCTACGTGTAAGTGCATTTACACTTTTATTCAAGTAAGTAAAATAAAACTACCACATCATAAAATTATTACGCGCCGCCATCAACAAAGCAAATAAGATTCTGAAATTGGAATTGCTCAAAATATTTTTTCAAATCGAATTCTTCTGTTGTCTATAAACAAACATGAATGAATGAAAGCAAGAGTCAACGACCTCGATATCACTCTACAAACGATCGCGTGCGTACAGTCGCCATAAACACGCCCTTTCTCCAACGACAGCTCGAGACATTCAAGATTTTATTCATTTTAGTCTCTGAAATTCCTAGTTAGTTTAATGGCATTTACTAAATTAGAATCCTAGAGATCGGAACCATACAAGCGTAAACAATAGTAAAGTAAGCGTTTAAGGAAATCGAGATTAAATGGTTTTCGCCAATTTGCTAAACAAATTGCGTTTTTATTGCTTCAGAACGTAGTAGGATCTACCAAGAATTGGTTGAATGAAATATCATTTCAATAAAGGTCTCTAATTTGTAATCACTCGCTTGTATATGGTGATTTTCGTTCGAAAACGAATTAAATACATATAAATTAGAATTACGCGAAATATAGACGTTAGTACTCACAATATTCAGTTACTTTTTTAATCACTTCCATGAGGAATTAAAGTAATATTCATTGAAAAACTCGGACTTTAATCAATTAATATCACACGCCATCTTGACGCGAGTGATTAAAAAATTGGGGCACAGGAAGAAGTAGAGTCGACCCCGTGTGTTAAAGTAACTTGGAATGAACACGGTTTCAATGTTTTGCTGACCATACATCTGACGCACATTAGTTGACTGAATCCTTAATGCTGGATCACTTGGCGTTCACCATAAATAAAGTAGTTACGCGGACCAATGAAGCGTTTTCATAGTTTCCCTCATAAATATTCAGCCTGTCAATCTGAACTGATAGTTTTCTTTTGCAGGCGTGGTTGAAATATGTAATAGACTGACACTTTCGTTTTTAACTGAAACCCAACTATGAATAATATTTATTTTTAGATGTATTCTCACGTTTCTTATCTTATCAAACTCCTTACCTTACTAAGGGGCTGATTCCGTGATAAAAGAAACGGTTAAGAGTTGCAGCCCGATTAGTCTGAATATACACTCTGCTGTTTCTGATACACTAGTTCTTCCTTGTTTATTTAACATATCGAAGACAACAAAAAGCTTTTAGCCCATTAGTTGTTTTGGTAACGTAACGATATAAGCTCGATTTGAAATGCGTTGTTGTCTAGCTAGAGAGCTACCTACTAGTTCAAGAGCACTACGCATTTTGTTTAGGCTTCTACCTTCTTCTGAATTTACACGTTAAACATAAAGTTAGAATTTAAGAAACTTAATTAAATCTCCATTTATGACGAATATTTATTACAAAGGTTACTACTTAATATAAATGTTGGTAGAAATGCAACTCTACTTTCACTGTTAAAATTGTTTTCTCGAACCCGATACGCAATAGCCAGACAAAGCCGGGCCCTTCCAAAAATGGACACTGACCGGTTAAGGAACGCTTAAAAAATAAAAATAACTCACCAGCTCCAGGAATTTGATAATGGACAAACGGTTGACTTGCATCTTGGGTGTGTTCTGTTCCAAATTCAAACGAAGAAGTTTGTTTACAAGCAAATGGCGTCAGTCGACAAACGTGCGTGCGTATAGCCTGACGTTTGGAGTGAGACTGCGCGGGCTGCGCGGCGGCCCTACCCTGTTCGTGAATGACGAAGAATGAGATCACTATGGCCATGCGTTTAATGGGGCGAGTACAGACAACTTTACTCTTCCATTTTATGCTGATCTTTCTGGACACTCCAGCTCCTTTACCAGAGGGATTATTTTATAATGGAACACCTATAACTTGTTTTGTAGCGTGTGTACGTGCGGGATAGTAATCGTAGATGGATGCGTAAGGCGGCACTATTCAAGGATTATGATCTAACTTAGTGAATAACTTTGTGTCGGTTGTTGTTCTTGACATGAGACGATAACTAATCATAAAAAGATTACCGGTACCGCTTCGGTAACTAAAATTCATATCAGTACATACTAACATAGTTAACATTTTGACAATCTGACCACAAAAAGATAGCTCTTACTGCCTGAGAATATACTGCAAAGAGATTACGTAAAAGTTTTTTTATGTGTACTAAAATCACTTTACAAACAATACGTGTCATCAAAAAAAGTTCTACATAGTTATCTACCACACAAAATTATTCTAATCAAAACTAAAATTCCTCCTACAATAAACAACTTTATAAAATAGTTCATGAATCTTGATTTCATGTTACTTGGCTGATAGTGGCATGCCATGTTAACAAGTAAGTTAGTTTAACTTAAAAATCGTTAACACGTACCTACACTTAAGTTATCCATCTTTTATGTATGGCATAATAGTGGTAATCTTGTATATACAATTTTAAACCGACTGACTGTGTGGTATATCAACGCACAGCTCAAACCGCTGAATCTAGTAGATACCTTGTACAGTACAGATTTAAAAAAAAATGACAATTTGCGTAGATAATTTCTATTTTCTGATTTTCTGATGCATCAAATATCCTTTTTACGCTTACATATCTAATCTTTCATATTCTTTGTATCGTTTTAAGCATCATTCAAAAATCCTTCTCAATCAAAAAATACACGAATACACAAATTTCATCTCAGCTTTTTTTAGAGCCACCTGGTGGTTTTACAGGAATCTATGTCGAGACTTCCACACCTACGGTTGAAGTCTGAAGAAAAGTTTTTGACATTTCACGTCGACAACTAAAATTTTCTGTTTTTCTGTTTCATCAAATATATTTTTTACTTACGAAGCTATATCTTTAATAAATCTTTAAAAAACAATGTTATTTTTTAAGCTTCATTGAAATATTATTCCCGAGCAATAAATACATGAAAACACCAATTTTGCCTCAGTGTTGTCTACGCGAAATTTCGAAGATTTTGCTTCAGACCCTCGCTGGATTGTCTATTGTCTATCAAGAAATCACGCAGAAGATCGTTATTTATTATTAAACTTCATAACTAAGTACAATGTACAATGGAAAAAAAATATGACAGTACTCATACATATACATAAGTATTTGTATGAATACGCAAGATAAAAAGTATTTATAAGGTAAAATTTTGACAAACTTGAAATGCCATTTTTTATATCTAATTAATTAATTAAACGCCATAGAAAATGTTTCATTGTTCTAGCTTCATAAAATGAGTAATTTCCATCCAAACTCTCGTTACCTTTTTTTCCTATAAGGTTGTTTTTAGATAATTTAAATGTCATATTTATTTATATCTAATCAAGAGCCTTAAAAATAAGTTTCAAGCTTTTGGCTTTGAAAATGACGATACTTCCATACAACCTATCATCCTCCCTTTCAACCCCTTACAACCCTTATCATATTATAAAGGAGCCTATGTCCTTTCTCAGGCACAAGACAATGTGTGTTCCAAGTTTCATTCAAATCAGTTCCGTAGTTTTGAGTTACTTTTACATTTATAAAGGATAAAGTAAGGATAACACCTACCACGAATTTAAAGCATTCTTAACGTCACGCGAGTAGTTTTACATAAGTGCATGAAATAAATTCGTAAAGTGTTTTTATTACAATGAGTCGTATTGGCGTTAGTTTCAAACTAAATACTTTATTAATAGCATTTTTAGTGGCTGGTATACGTTTTATTTTGCTGAGTTATAGGTGATTTAAAGATGATTAGTATTTCGTAGATAGGCTCGAACAACGTGCGAAGGTGTGAGTTTTCCCATTCGTTTTTTTTTTTTTTAGAATGTTGCAAATATATTTTTTTATATAAAACTTGCATACAATTTAAAGAAAACATTTTTTGGAATAATCATTACTCATAGTATCATCCCTGAGATGGATGTGACTGACCAAAACAACATCCTGTATACATTATTTTGGTATCCGTAAGGTGGTTGACTGTATACTGGCACTTCGCTATAACTATCAGAATCTGACTAATTGTGGAAATATAATTAAGTTTGACTTCACTCACAAAATATAATATCCTTGACTATAACAACATGTATTACATTTTGACGACCTCTGTGGTCGAGTGGCTAGCACGCTGGTTTCAAGCGTCGCCATCTCGTGAGGTTTCGGGTTCGATTCCCGGTCGGGTCAATGTAGAAAACGATCTTTTCTATATTGCCTCGGGTCTGGGTGTTGTGGTACCACTGTTGTGTCTGATTTCCATAACACAATTGCATTGGCTACTTACTTTGGGATCAGAGCAAAGTATGTGATTGGTGTCCAATATTCCAATATTTTATTATGACTGACTATTCGACTTTTATTATTACTTCGAGAAGTAAGTACTCAAATAAGGAGATATTATAAGCAAGCTTGACCCTTCTATATTCTCTTAAACCAAATTTTATTTTATTTTAATAAAACACACACAACATCTATCCCAAAACATACAAATCATGCAATATTGACATCAATGTTTTGACATACTTAAATCACAGAATTGTCACTGAAGTAAATTACTTTTCCGTTTTTCCTTTTCCGTTTCCCAAATTTTTACTCGACACTGGCCTGGCGCAAACCGCGCAGAGCCAATTAAAAAAAAACAATTGTCCGTGGGCCACAAAAAGGAACCGACTCTATGCCATAGTTTTTGAAATGTCCTACATCCGAAAAACAATGATATAATAGTGTCAATTACGCAACGTTTAAAACAATGTGTCCTTCACAGTTTAATTAAAGCCTCTAAACAGTATTTAATCAGCGTGTTTGCCTGCCCATTAACGTACGGAAATGATGACTCTATTTTAAACGCATTTACGTAAAGCGTAGGTTGACCGATACGTGATTTGTATTATCGGAGGCGAAAATTTATTGAGCCCTACGAACTATTTTGGTGGATTCAGTCATCAGCACATAATACTGCCGCAAATTAGTTTTTAATATTACAGTTAACGGCAAGGTGGCTTCAAACAAGTTTTAATATGTTGTTATAATATCTACATGCAAACACGCAATACGCAGGAATTCAGCATGTAGAAGATTTTGGACATCTTAAGATTAATGTTCAAAAACGCCAGCTAACAAGTAGCTCAGTCAGCCGATACATAAGTAATATGAAGTAATTTCATATAGGTACATTAAACTGCTAATCAGTAGATATTATGAGATTATAAATAAAGTAAAGAAAACTAGTACAGTTTAGAATAATCTAAGTAAGTACTTTTATTTCCTGAGTGTCAACTACACTCCTCTTACTTAGGGCTGATTTTTCAATAGTCGGATAAGAAAAATTCGTCGAACAAAATTTAATATGGCTAATTTGAAAACGTCACCTAATTCTCAGCAATCATAGGTACCTGTCATTTATGAAAATTTGTCGCTTTAAAATTTATCAGTCTGATAAATTTTATCTGACTTATGAATAAACCGGCCCTTGTTTTTTTTAGAATCTAAAGCACAAAATATTGAATGTACCTAAAGGCTCAACTTCTCTGTAAGTTCGAGTGCCACCTAGTGGGCGGTCTTAGTAACTCGATTTACAGAGCTTACGTTGCTCACAGTCTCACAGACGTAGATAACTTTTGTAAGTTGCTCGAATTTTTAACACGAAGTTAGTGAAACCTTCGAAAGATAGGGTTATTTCAGCTTTTTCCTAACAATACAAATGTACTTTGACTTGCACTGAAGCTCCTTTTGCGTAAGCCTAACCGCTAGCTATTTTTAGCCTAACGCCTAGCTTATTTTAGGACATGTAGGACGCGTTGATTTATAAGACAGTTCACAGATATGTCTCGCAAAGATTTATACAATTTTAATTCGTTTAATACGTTTCTACAATGTATTAACATGTTATCACCGTAAATGCGAATCTACGCTCAAAATTAATGCATATTTTTAGTACGGTTCCTGGATAAAAAACCGGCCAAGTGCGAGTCGGACTCGCGCACTGAGGGTTCCGTGTCAACTTTAATTGAATTAGGGAAACCACTTACTTCCACTTAGTGAAATACCATAATATTTTGTTGACCGCAAATATAATTTTGTCTTTCATAGTGTTTGTATGAAGTACAAAGTTATGTTTGCGGTTGTTCAAAATGTGCTATATCTTTAAAACTTCTCGTTCGATCCCATCCGAACTAATTTTCGTTGAAAGTATTTGTAAAGATCTACATTACATATTTTTTTCAAAATTTACACTCGCTTAGTTTAGAAGTTACATAGGGGGGGACGCCCATTTTTCCACTTTCGAAGCGTCTAGCTATGAAACCTTAGACTTTAAAAGAAAATGGTCTTAGAAACTTCTTTATCATTTTTAAAGACCTATCCATAGAC
The DNA here is from genome assembly GCA_963924145.1 of Pyrausta purpuralis. Lineage (NCBI taxonomy): Eukaryota > Metazoa > Arthropoda > Insecta > Lepidoptera > Crambidae > Pyrausta > Pyrausta purpuralis. The sequence goes on along the minus strand of OZ001644.1, from coordinate 24,108,709 downwards.
GGTATGACTAATTTTTTTTTGGTTTTAGTTTCATGTATGGAAGCCCCCCTCAAATGTCATTATTTTTTATTTTTTGGATGAGAATCGTAAAACGGTTAACAGGATACATACTCCCACCAAATTTCAACAGTGTGATGCTTATAGTTACAGAATAAAATGGCTGTGACATACGGACGAACAGACAGCCAGACAGACAGACAGACAGACAGACCGACAGACAGACTTGACGAAACTATAAGAGTTCCGTTTTTTGCCATTCGGCTACGGAACCCTAAAAAACCTACTAAGAGATTTTTCAATAGTCAGACAAGAAATATTCGTCGAACAAAATACAATATGGCTAATTTGAAAACGTCACCTAATTGTCAGCAATCATACGTAACTATATTTTTTTTAATCTGTCGCTTTATAATTTATCAGATAAGTTTTATCTGACCATTGAAAAATCGGCCCTAAGTCTAATAACTGACATAAAAAGTAAAAAGTCTACTATTATAAAAAATCCTATTAATTTATTGTACTAGCAAATCGCCCTTTATTTCGGCCATAATAATTACATCTTTAATCAACTTGTTACGGACACCCAATCGTGTTTTAGTAATAAGTTTAGTTATATTTATTTGTAAGGATTTTTGATGATAATAAATATAATTTTCTGTTAGGGCCATAGCGAGTAAGCATTGTAATTAGCTTAGGGCTCGTTTTATTTCAATAATAAGAAACCTGTTAGTTAGGAATTCCCATTTGCAAATTAGGTAGGCAGGTAGGGTAACAATTAACTAGCTAGGAAATATTAAGAAATATGTAGGTAGTTTGGTACAGGGGCGAGGGAGACCCTAGTAGGCTGTCTCGCTCAAGTGGAGCGAGGCTGGTAAAGCCTTCGAATTTCCTGTCCCCCATATCGCACTTTCTGAGGGTAGGTAGGAAACCTTTTAGAGTGGATTGTTGCGAATGGGAATTTTATCACGATTAATGTAAGTAACCTACCTAAGGTTACAAAAACGTAAGAAGGAATACCCAGATGATGTTATGTGTCCGTCCTTGTTTGTAACTAATCTGTATTAGTCGATAAGTCAGACATGTATTTTTGGTTAAATAAAGGGCCGTGAGCGGGCCAGATCGTACGCGCTCTCACGGTCACCGATCTCAAAAAGAAGAGTTTTATTTGGAATCTACAGTCTACACATCGAAGGAAAGATCGTCGGAAAATTGACTCAGCCTGCCTGTAGTCAGTATCGTCTGGTCCTTCGAGCCGGATATTATAAGAAGAAATCAGCAACGCGGCATCGACTTGTGCTTTGGTTAGCACACACGCTGAGGGATCTACGCCGAAGCACAGTGTAACCAGGAGCCGCGAATCGGCCTATACTCCTGTGGAGAGACGATCACATTTACAATGTTCCGGGTGTTATGGGTGTTCCGTGGCTCGGGCATTCACCACCTAACGGTGCCAGACGGTGTCTGTCTCGAGTTTAACGCCGATTCCCAGGTGGTGCAGTTTTCGCGCGAGCTGCCACGCGACTTGCCTACCGAGACGTTCCTACCCTCCGTGAAGAGAGGAATGAAAGAAATATACATTTGTTTACGCGACGCAAGAAAAAAGATGCGCGTAACATAGAAGTGGATAGAAACCGACATTTGAATTCGCCGAGCATAGAATTAAATGAAGATGTAAACAACATTCAACAAGATGTGCAGCGACAGGTCGAGTCAAACAATGATTGTACAGCGAGACCCCAAGAGAATGCGGACGGGGCGGAACGACTTGCTTACACATTGGAGAGGATTATGTCGAAGCGACCGGCCCCTCGTCAAGCTATTGAGTTACCAATTTTTAATGGAAACACGAACGACTGGTTACCATTTAAAGCTGCAATGGAAGATTCAACGCGATCATGCAACTACAGTAAATCCGAGAACCTGGCTAGATTGAGGAATTGTCTAAGAGGAGAAGCCAAGGAGGCAGTAGCGGCGTTGTTATACCGTGCCACCGATCCGGACAAGATCATGCGAACGCTAGAACAATGCTATGGAAGGCCAGAAGTGATCATTGATCGGGCACTGGACGACCTCAAGAACTTGCCGCGAGTTGGAACGACAGCCAGTGAACTAAATTCGTTCGCAATTAAGGTACAGAACATCGCGTACACACTGGACTCCATAGATAATAAGAGCTACCTCAGAAATCCGATGATGACCCGAGAGGTGGTCGATAAGCTGAGCCCACACTTGAAAACAAGATGGTGCGACTACGCAGCGCGGTACGCAAGCTACTCGGAGCCAGAGATCGTGATATTATCGCAGTTTTTGATGGAGGAAGCGAATAAGGCGATTCGATTCGCATACGTGTCGCAACCTAGCAACAGTGCAGCGAAGAAAGAAGTGCAAGCTAAGCAGAAGGCTAACTCAAAAAAGCGAAACACTGGCGTGTACGCCGAGGAAAAGGCTACGACGGCACAAGATAAGACGTGTTTATGTTGCGGCGGGGACCACGAAGTGTTGAAGTGCACAAAGTTTAAAACCATGACAGTAAAGCAAAGATGGGATTGGTTGAAAGAAGAAAAGATATGCTTTCTATGCTTGAACGATAAGCACAGGCGAATCAAATGTAAAGCACCTATGTGTAATGAGAATGGCTGTAACCGACGTCATCACAGGCTGTTACACACAGAGCGTGAAAACAGCGAAAGTCAACACAACCAAGAAGTGGTAGTCTCAATTAGCCATACTGTGGGGGCATCCAAGGTGTTGTTGAAGGTATGTCCGATCGTCATTGAGGGGCCACGGGGTAGAGTAAACACACACGCTCTACTTGACGAAGGGTCTACGGTTACGTTGATCGATCAGGACTTGGCGGAATACGTCGGTGCAGAAGGCCCGCTTCGAGACTTACACATATGCAGTGTGAATACACAGAGCGTACCACACACAAGCAGAGAGGTTGAGCTTCAAATAATCGCCAGTAACAACGAGAAAAATTTGGTAAAAGCGAGAACAATGAAGAATCTCCGCTTGAATACTCAAACGGTGGGTCGTAGCTGTTTAGAGTATGGACACATGCGTAACCTGAACGAGAGTGACGTGTGTTACGTGAACGCCAAGCCGCGTGTCCTCATAGGCGCGGATAACTGGCATCTGTTAGTAAGCAGGAAGCTGTTGACAGGCAAACGCCACGAGCCAGCAGCATCGCTCTCCAGACTGGGGTGGGTGATACATGGTCGAGCGCCGTCCCGAGTCATAAGGGAGAGAGATACGGTGTTGTTCGTCGACGACCATGGGAAAGCTCGGTCTACGCAACCTGACGAAGAATTACACAACATGGTGAAGTCATACTTCGACAACGATTCGCTGGGCATTCAGAAAAAGGAACGCGAGAACCCTGATGATATGCGCGCCTTAGAAGCCTTTGAGTCAACAGTAAGATGTGTCAATCAGCGATATGAAGTTGGATTGCCGTGGCGCAAGGTTAACACAGTTATGCCGCCGAGCTACGAGGCTGCTAGGCGGAAGCTCACGTCAATAGAAAGGAAGATGGACGCAGCAGAAGACTTCAAAGCAAAGTACACAGCCCAGATCGAGAGTATGTTTAGAAAAGGCTACGCAGAGGAATGCCGAGAAGCCGACACACAGAGCCTGCGGAACGTAGAGACACTTAGCAGTCTGCGTCTACCCCGCCTCTACACTTTGACGGGGGGAGTGACTGGAAAGCAGCTGCACGTGTTCTGCGACGCTAGCGAGTCTGCTTACGCGACAGCAGTCTATTGGCTTGTAGAGTACGAGGATGGATCACGTCGTGTGGTATTAGCAGCAGCAAAGGCAAGAGTAGCCCCGATGAAGACGCAGACGATACCACGTCTAGATTTACAAGCGTGTCTTATCGGAACGAGACTTGCGTCGACAGTAATGGAGGAGCACAGATGGCAGCCCGATAGAGTTACGTACTGGACAGACTCTACGACCGTTCTGCACTGGATCGGGAACGATAGAGTGCGTTACACGCCATACGTAGCGCACCGCTTGAGAGAGATATGTGAGTTTTCAAGACCCGATCAGTGGCGGTAGGCGCCGACGCAAGACAACGTGGCGGACGACGTGACTAGAGTCGTCACCGAAATGAAATCACATGAAGACAGATGGTTTACTGGGCCATCGTTTTTATACGAACCGGAGAATACATGGCCGTCCCAAGCAGGCTGCACAGAGAGCAGCGAGGAGTCTGTATATAGCGTCGCGACAGAGGACAAATGGAGCGTGCCAGACGCCGGGCGCTTCTCAAACTACGAGCGCTTAGTGAGGGCGATGGCGTATGTGCTTCTATTTATAGATAAATGTCGCAAGCGCGCAACTGTATTGACCAAAGAACACATAGATAGAGCGGAAAGATGGCTGATGAGGCGAGCGCAGGCAGACTCATTTCGAGAAGACATAGAGCGCCTAGAAAGAGGTCAGAACTTGAAGGCAGGGAGTCGCATCCGAAGACTTGATCCATTCATCGACGAGGAGGGCGTGTTGCGGGCGAGAGGAAGGACGAGGGCAGCGGGTGTGTCTGCCCCCGATACTACGCCCGTAATATTGGACGGCAGCCACCCGTACGCGCGGTTGTTGTGCAATAGGGAACACCGTCGCGCCCATCACTCGCACAACGAACGCGTCGTCAACGATGTACGACAGAGATACTGGATACTGCGATTGCGACCTACTGTTCGTGCCGTGGCCTATAAGTGCGCCTTTTGTCGTATGAGAAAGGCGAGACCTGTGACACCTGTGCTGGGGGACTTGCCACGCGCTCGAGTAGAGGCTTTCACCAGACCATTCTGTGGTCTAGATTTCTTTGGTCCCATGATCATAACTGTGGGCCGTCGTCACGAAAAGCGGTGGGGAGCGTTATTCACATGCCTCACTACGAGAGCCGTGCATATAGAGTTGGTAGCGAGCCTGTCGACTGATTCAGCTATCATGGCGTTGCGGCGTATGGGAGCACGACGAGGGTGGCCACAGAAAATGTACTCAGACAACGCGACGAACTTCAAGGGTGCAGACAAGGAGCTACGAGCAGTGATTGAAGAATGGGAGCCAGCTCTACGAGACTATGCGCTCACCCAGCGCATCGACTGGCGCTACATAGCACCAGGGGCACCGCATCAGGGGGGAGCGTGGGAGCGTCTCATTCGCTCTGTCAAGAACGCTCTACGAGTCACTCTACATGAAAAGGCACCGAGAGAAGAGGTACTGCAAACTCTACTGGCGGAGGTCGAGCACACCATGAACGCGTGACCGCTAACACACGTGCCGGTCAGCGCTGACGACCCGGAGGCGCTCACCCCGAACCACTTCCTACTAGGGGGACCGCGCGGCCTACCCATCATCGAGCCGTGCGAACCAGCGTCGAGGAAGACGTGGAGGGCGGCGCAAGCGCTAGCCGACGAGTATTGGCACTGCTGGCTTAAAGAATACCTACCGGACCTGGTGCCAAGAAGAGGAGCTCGAGATGTCGCCGAGGTTGCTATCAAGCCTGGTGATCTAGTCGTCGTGGTGGACCACACTCTACCTAGAAACGTGTGGCCACGAGGCGTCGTCACAGAAGTACATCCTGGACCTGACGGAGCAGTGAGGAACGTCGAGATTCGGACCAAGGGCGGCGTGTTTCGTCGACCGGCGTCGAGATTGGCTGTCCTGCCGGTGGAATAAGAAGAGGTTCGCACTTCGCAGCGCTTCACCGGGGGAGACTGTTACGGACACCCAATCCTGTTTTAGTAATAAGTTTAGTTATATTTATTTGTAAGGATTTTTGATGATAATAAATATAATTTTCTGTTAGGGCCATAGCGAGTAAGCATTGTAATTAGCTTAGGGCTCGTTTTATTTCAATAATAAGAAACCTGTTAGTTAGGAATTCCCATTTTCAAATTAGGTAGGCAGGTAGGGTAACAATTAACTAGCTAGGAAATATTAAGAAATATGTAGGTAGTTTGGTACAGGGGCGAGGGAGACCCTAGTAGGCTGTCTCGCTCAGGTGGAGCGAGGCTGGTAAAGCCTTCGAATTTCCTGTCCCCCATATCGCACTTTCTGAGGGTAGGTAGGAAACCCATAGAGTGGATTGTTGCGAATGGGAATTTTATCACGATTAATGTAGGTGGGTTACAAAAACGTAAGAAGGAATACGCAGATGATGTTATGTGTCCGTCCTTGTTTGTAACTAATCTGTATTAGTCGATAAGTCAGACATGTATTTTTGGTTAAATAAAGGGCCGTGAGCGGGCCAGATCGTATGCGCTCTCACGGTCACCGATCTCAAAAAGAAGAGTTTTATCTGGAATCTACAGTCTACACATCGAAGGAAAGATCGTCGGAAAATTGACTCAGCCTGCCTGTAGTCAATACAACTAGTTTTCTCTGTCTGTTTGTTTTGTAAGTACTTTTTGATTTGGTATTCAGAGTATCTAACTAAATTAATCCATCCATATTGATTCAATGAAGTTCATTCAACAGCTAATAAGTGCACGCCACAATAATATTACTTTTTAAGGGTTCCGTAGCCCTAGCCGTAGAATGGCAAAAAACGGAACCTTTATAGTTATGTCAAGTCTGTCGGTCTGTCCGTCCGTCCGTATGTTACAGCCACTTTATTCTGTAACTATACGCATCAAAATATACTGTTAAAATTTGGTAGGAAGATAATCCTGTTAACTACTTTACGATTCTTTAACAGAAAAGCTGACCAAGTGCGAGTCGGACTCGCGCACTGAGGGTTCCGTGCCAACGTTACCTGAATTAGGGAATCCACTTACTTCCACTTAGTAAAATACCACAATATTATGTTGACAGCAAATATTAATAAGTTTTTCATAGTGTTTGTATGAAGGACAAAGTCATGTTTGCGGTTGTTGAAAATGTTCTTTAACTGACAAACTTCTCGTTCGATCCCGCCCACACCAATTTTCGTTGAAAGAAAGAAAGTATTTGTTAATATCTACATTACATATTTTTTTCAAAATTTACACTCGCTTAGTTTAGAAGTTAGATGGGGGAGACGACTATTTTACCACTTTGGAAGCGGATAGCTATGAAATGTTAGACTTTAAAAGAACATGGTTTAAGAAACCTCTATATCATTTTAAAAGACCTATCCATAAACACCCCACACGTATAAGTGTGACTAAAAAAAATTCGGTTTTAGTTTTATGTATGGGAGCCCCCCCTTAAATATCATTATTTTTAGTGTTCCGTAGCCGAATGGCAAAAAACGGAACCCTTATAGTTTTGTCAAGTCTGTCTGTCTGTCTGTCTGTCCGTCCGTATGTCACAGCCATTTTATTCTGTAACTATAAGCATCACACTGTTGAAATTTGGTAGAAGTATGTATCCTGTTAACCGCTTTACGCTTTACAACAAAAAATAAAAAAATAATGACATTTAAGGGTGGGCTCCCATACATGAAACTAAAACCCAAATTTTTTTTAGTCAAACTTATACGAGTGGGGTGTCTATGGATAGGTCTTTAAAATGACATAGAGGTTCCTTATATCATTTTCTTTTAAAGTCTAACGTTTCAGAGCTAGATGCTTCCAAAGTGGTAAAATGGGCGTCCCCCCCCCCCCCCCCATCTAACTTCTAAACTAAGCGAGTGTAAATTTTGAAAAAAATGTGTGATGTAGATCCTAACAAATACTTTCAACGAAAATTGGTTCGGATGGGATCGAACGAAAATTTTTTGAGATATAGAACATTTTCAACAACCGCAAACATAACTTTGTACTTCATACAAACACTATGAAAAACAAAGCTATATTTGCGGTCAACAAAATATTGTGGTATTTCACTAAGTGGAAGTAAGTGGTTTCCCTAATTCAGTTAAAGTTGGCACGGAACCCTCAGTGCGCGAGTCCGACTCGCACTTGGCCGGTTTTTTATGTTTTGTATAAGAATCGTAAAGCGGTACTTGTTGTACTTGACGAAACTATAAGGGTTACGTTTTATGCCATTCGGCTACGGAACCCTAAAAATAATGATATTTAAGGGTGGGCTCCCATACATGAAACTAAAACCAAAAAAATGCCCCCCCCCCCCCCTCCCATCTAACTTCGAAACTAAGCGAGAGTAATTTTGAAAAAAAATATATGATGTAGATCTTTAGCAAATACTTTCAACGAAAATTGGTTTGGACGGGATCGAACTAATAGTTATTGTGATATAGCACATTTTCAACAACCGCAAACATAACTTTGTTCTTCATACAAACACTATAAAAAACAAAGTTTTATTTGCTGTCACCAACATATTGTGGTATTTTAGCTAAGTGGAAGTAAGTGGATTCCCTGATTCAGTTAAAGTTGGCACGGAATCCTCAGTGCGTCCTACTCGCACTTGGCCGGGTTTTTTCACGGCCCACGAATCTTTCTCAAATTGAAATTAAAGGGGTAAGTATGGAAAAATTACAAGTACCTACAATAATATATAACTTACGCAAAGTATTTATATATATGTATAGTATCATTTTGTGTTATGCATGTTCTATCTTTTAGGAATCAGGAGAAGAAACATTGGATAACCAAAAATTGATCACTTTTATAGCCATTTATAATAAATAACACTGAAAAAAACGTAGGTAATTTGCAACACGTTTCAATATTTGTCTCTAATCAACACCACAAATTCACGAGCACGTGGTAACTGGTTTCTTGGCCTTAGTCCTTGTGCTGGTGTCATCCTTGTGCGCAGAACAGGCCGCTAACAATGCGTCGACGGTAAGCAGCGCGGCGGTAGCAAGCGCACACACGGCGGTCGCTTGCGCATGATTGCGCCTCAGGGATGGTGGTACCGTGCGCCAAGAACGAAGGATCATTGCGCCGCTTGCGCCGAAGAGCACACCGCCGGATGCCGACCACCAAGCATCTATGTATGCGTCTGCAGCCGCTGACACCGTCTCACCTGAAAGGTAGTTAGCAATAATAAATCTTGTTCATCAAGCATGAAACTTCCATTGCGGAACATAAGCCCCCATATATACGTTAGATGGAGCGGTTTCATGCGGCATACGTCCAGCCAATCGATCCTGAGACCTTTACAGAGACGACTGTCCATGTTGGTCAGACAAAAAAGCACCTATTTTTGTTGGGACCTACTTTGAACTGGTGGTTTTATTCTGTATACTTCATTTCAATATCTAGGCCGCTCACAATTTCACAAATCATTGTAAGCTGTTCAATTTTGAAGTAACTTGCACTTTTCTACGCTCTTCTTTTTTGTCTCTTTAAAGCCGCACTTATACATACATCAGTTAAGGATCTGAAGCGAGAAATAAGGCACAATATTCTACCAACATATAAGCCAAACCAACCTTAAACACTACACACTCTCCTCATCAAACTCTTCAGAATCCAGGTAAGCCAGGCTTAAATCAAAAAGCATGATGAAAGCCTGAACAATGGCCAAGGAACCACAAATCATCGCTGCTGTGTGGTCACTGGTTTTTGGGTAAGAGTTTGGTGCCGGTCGAACTCTCGAGGAAAGAATCATTCCACCGCTGATCGTGAAGAGACCCATGCCCAGCATGCCAAAGTAAATGTCTTGAACCAGGTCCAGAGGAGCGAATATCATCTCTCCTAAAACGGTGACAGTAAATTAGAGTTGAGAACTTACCTATGGCTATGGGTACTTAGTAGTGACGATTAGGCCACTTCTCACTTCGTTTTTGAGTGAATTACTATCAACTACTTGCAAGTACTCCTTAATCCCTCAAGCGTATGTGAACGAGACGCAATGCAAATTCTATTGTTATGCGGTTGCCTGCAACCGCTCGGGTGTTGAAGCATTAATAAATAAACCTAAATAAAACTTATTCTCAAACATGTTTACATTATGAGTTAAGAGCGGTATGTATAAGTGCGACTTACATGAGATTAGAAAATCTGTCATTCTAAGAATATGGGTATCATGGGTAGTCAGTTACTGATGTCAAGCGTTTTATGAATACCTACCATGGAAGCCAGTTTCCAAATTAATTTAGCAAATCTTTTTAAAGTATTGGATTAAAACATGCAAACGATTTCACACTTTCCAAGGCGTCTTTAGAAACCCAATTACACACAGAAAAGACGCGACTCAGAGCACGTCTCCCGGGAACTGCTTAACGATGTTAATCCTAATAAAATAACAGAAAAGCGCTCAGATTTAAATTAGCCGCGTTTTCGCTAATACTCAATTTGTGGATCAGATTCGTATTGTTGATTAATGTTGTTGTAAGGCGAGTATTTAAGAAATTCACTAGCCTTATGGAAAGTTAAATCTTTATTAAAGCTAAAATGAGATGCAATAAATTATATACAAGTAACCCAGCGTAACAAATACTTATACTTACATGGATATCGTATACATACTAGTAACTTGACTTGTGCTTTAAGTTAATAACAGAGGAGGAAATTTGTTTCTATTCAATCCATTATGCAATCCATTATTAGCCTTGAGAATCAATAAGCTCAAGTGGTAATGGGCAGGGCGCACAAAGTGCGAAGAACTGATGGCCGTTGAAGCAGGAAAGTTCCAGATTGGAGACCCTTCGACCAAAGACGTAGCGTAGGACGTCCGCTGACAAGATGGACATACGATCTTGTAAAGATCACAGGATCAAACTAGATGCAGACCGCTGGTCATTGTGGACGTCGTTTGGCTGATAATGATTATGATAATGAATCCATTTTGGATCCCAAGAAATAAATATTACTTAACATTAACTTTGACGTATAGCAGTGCTTAATTAATTTTACAGCATCTTTTGAAAAGTCAATAATTACTACATTTTTACCCTACTTTTATTTTTGCATCGGGCGTTAAAAAGGAATTATCTTAAATGCTGCCCTTGCAAAAGTATTACTTATTATTAGTCATGACTTACCGACAATTTCTCCTGAAAGCACAACGACGTAGCCAATAAAGGTTCCAGAGCAGAGCATAAGCGTAGGTACGTCCGTAAGGTCGTAGCTGTAGTGGTGGAGGACTAGGCACGCTATTGATAGCATCTGAAGCACAGGTATGTTGTAATATTAAAGTACGACATTATCACTTGGTGTTAAGTTTTTGATTTTCGCTGTGTGCGAAGCAGTTGGTCCCTACCCAAATCGATGACAGCGCTCGCAGTGACCAAAATAAATAACGTTGGAGGACATCTGTCATCATTTCTTTAGTAATTTTAGTACAAAATTAACGTATCCGTGCATTATATTCTTTTCATAAGCAAAAATGTACACTAAAGATAAACGTACTTGAATATACAGGGACTATCAAAATTAACTGCATTCCTTCTTGGGGCTAATTCTTATGCTCGAATACAAAAACTTTTTGTATGGAACCAACATCGTAATCGTAAATAAATATTTCACTTTCCCATGCTAGAGTGCCGATCAGCTAATTCTAGTTTGAATGGAGTAGTAAAAAATCTTTTTGGGATTTTGATGACTGTCCCATACAAAAAGCTCCACTGGTTTCTGAGATAATGATACTCTTCAGCTTTATTATATTTATTTATTTATTATATTTAAAAATAATAATAAACATTACTTATTTTTGCAAATAATTATTGTTAAAATACATCAGTATTACCATTTATCGATATTTTTACTGTGCTGTGAGTGACATCCCTAGTGATGCGTATGCAAATGAACCAAGCAAATTGAACGCGATACATTGCGTACTAACATAGCAGATTTGTTAGAAATATGCGTGGACTGTCATCAATGAATAGGTATTTTTTTAAAACTTGGTGCAACGCTGTCATTTGAAATATCATAATAAAAAAGTGTTTTTTTTTTCAAATAATGTCGTAATAACTACATTTTATTACTCTCCGGTGAAAAGATACACTTCCTCTTTCATTTGTATGACCTGGCTTCACGCTCTGCATGTTATTATAGCACAAGACGGCATTTTTGTCAAAAAATAATGCAACGCTCTTGTCACGCGACTGGAGTAGCTACGGCTCAATCCAGGCATATGCCTACAATGCTAGCACGCTGCCGTACTGACCGTGGCCATTCTAACCTTATTCAATTTTTTCTATGATTAAAATAATCAATCACAATAACTACAAAACTTACGTATTTTAACAAGAGAAACACCACCTAGAAGGAATGCAGTCAATTTTGATACACCCCGTATAAATAGATATTACAATATTTCATTGCAATAACTTTGGTTCAATTACTTTTCGTAATGACAGCCAGCCATTTTTTATTACAACGTCCTCCAATAGTATGAGGCGTTATCGTTGCGCACGGTCCTAATATTTTCTATACAGCACATGTTTCTTGTAAAGTGTGAAGCCGGTTCGTAGTGATAGGTGACCATCATGCCTATACAATGAACTCCTATGTAAGTTCAGTATGTAGTGTGTCAGTTTTTGGTAGGTACCGAGATATAAGTTAATTAAATTATTAAATATAGTTAATTTAGTTGCTTTGAAAACGAAATCACTATTTCACTAAACAGTTGAATTATTCTAACTTTATACGGTTTTCACTTAGCTGACTGTACAAATTTTATTCCAGTTTTAATTGATAAACGTGTATTTAAGAATAAAAGACCAAGTTTTTTTTAGCATTTTCAATTATTTTCTATGCAATCTTAATTTGCACATAAGTATCTCTGTATCCACCAAAAAGCTAAACACAAATAAGGGTTCATTTGATAGTTATCGTATTTGCCTATTACACGCACCAGCCACCTTATAGAAAGCCGCCCGTAAATTCAATTTCTTTTACTTGTCGAATAAAATAGTAAATGAATTTTATTTACTGATATTATTTTAAAATTTATAAAAAACATTGCTTACATTATTCGACTAGCGAAGAAAAACGAACTTTATAACCGGTTACGTATAAGTTTTATTTGGTTAAGCGAGTACCTACCTACCCATTCATCTCTTACTGTTATACTGTAAAACTTTGTTGTTCTTACTAGGACCACATGTGGGCGTCCTTATTTATACTTTATATAGTAAGCCTAAACCTAACTGTGTCATGAATAGTTAATTAAATCAGCCCAACACCCATCTCTTCCCTTGTTACAATAGTTAGCTTAGTTTAACGTTCCATCGGCTATTATACTTCGCTTAGGCCAGACTCTCTTAACCCTAACTCTCTAACGGGTTCTTATTTTAAGCAGTTTATTTAAAGTCACCAAGTTTTTACCGTTTTTCATAAAAAAATAAGCGTTGTAGTTTACAATGATATCTATTTATACTTTAATGTTTAAAATGTCTATTAAACAAAAACACAAAGCTATCTTCAGTCTCGGCGAATGAGTATAAAACCAAAATATTTTTGTAGGTGGAGGAAGAGGAGGAACTATTTATAAGGAAAAAAGGTAATAGTTTTCAAAGCAATGATGAATACCTAGATAAGCAGACTGAGCGAAACATAAGATTGATTCAGAAACATAGTTAAGAATAAAAAAATCTGTAAATATTGTCGACAGGTACTCACTAGTTCAAATAATTTTATTACACACGTCGGTATTAACATTTTTGAAGATTTGATGTAAAGAGAAATAATTAATTAAGATTTTAAAAATGCATAACAGTAAATTACAAATAAATATATATTAAATACAATTGTGTACAATATCCAAATCTGACAACTGAGTTGTGACACTAATATTTTTTTGCTGAATCCGTCGATTTCGTTTGTAGAAAGAGTTTCGACGTGTAATTCATGGTGCATGAAACATTAGTCTTTCCAATTTTATATATGTAGAAATTTGTATGAATCATGATTCAAAACAACCAAAAGATTGAAGTAATGTGCTTTCTCCACAAACACTTAAACAGCAAACTAAATTGTTGATGGCTCTTTTTGGTAATAGTTAGATACTAGTATTGAAAATCCTGCGAATATTTATTAACAAAATAAAAAGCATTTGAATACCAACGGCTTCTACTTAAATATCACTTCTCGTCAGTCGAGAGGCTGCGTTTTTTATTTTTATTAAAACTCCGGATTAAATTGAGCCGAAGAGACTCGATAGTAACACGATTTGCATGGAAAAAGGTTAGTTAGTGCTCATACACTCGCTATTTACCAACTGCTTCTCACATCCACTTTGAAGTAGTTTATATAATTTTCATCTTAAGTAAGAATACGTAAAGGACTTGAACCAGCAACCTTTTGGCTTACCGGGCCAAACGCTCTTACCAATTGAGCTACTGTGCTGTCAGTCCGACCCGGCAAAATTTGTGGTCTCTTATGAATACGTCGTTGCGTGACGCTTAGCGCCATCTAGCCGTCTGTTTATGAAACAGATGGCCCAAGCAATTATTCTTCACTTCACTTCTTCATGAGACCACAAATTGCGCCAGGTCGGACTGACAGCACGGTAGCTCAATTGGTAAGAGCGTTTGGCCCGGTCAGCCAAAAGGTTGCTGGTTCAAGTCCCGCCCGTGTGCAAGTTTTTGGTTTCTTATTTCATCTTTATGAATATAAAATATGACACTGACAATGATTATTTTTATCTTAGAATAGCTTATTTGGTGATCAAATAAAGCGACTAACGAATTTTTTTTTTTCACTGCACTTGCCCCTTTTTTTTAAAATAACATCAATATTTATTCTAAAACAACGCAAGTATTCGAAACTACGAGGGTAAGGAACTCACAAATGCTTCAACGCAATATTATTAATACATCGGTTGAATGCTTACCTTTCCCTTTAGGCATCGCCTGAGGTTAAAACCAGTAAGAGTGAGTCAATGGGATTATTGCCTGAAAGCCAATTGTGGTGGAACTACGGAGTTGATTGCCTTTTCCTACCGTCATCCGATAGGTCAGCTATTGAGAATCACGCCGCTCTATATCCAATTGTTTTGTAATATCAAAATGTGCGGTATCAAATGAGTATTTGATAGCAAATTAATAAATATAGATTTATGATCACGTTGACGTCACACAAATAGCCAGTCGAGAATAAAATTAGCTGGCATTAAGTCTGTAATATAATAACACTATGTGCAATTTCCAATTTGCTATTAAATTTGTATTTTTGCTCATTATCTTAAACCTAACGTCTAACGTTTTGTCGCAGAAAATACTGCTCAAGATATACAGGCAGTGGTTTTTTTAAGATTCTGAATAAGGGTCATTATTAATAGACAATATGAAACCAATAAGTATTTTAGCTTCTGACGATAACAGAACTGCCTCTGTAAAATTTCTTCTTTACCTGCCACTCAGGGATACCCCAGTGGTAAAGTTCAAAAGTACTTTGGAGCGTCGTGACAGCGATTGGTGTTTGATCGTGATACTATAATACGGATCATATCGGGTGCAGGGTTCGAGGCCGTGTTTATTATTGTATTATACCAACATTTAGGCTAGGGCGGGGTCTGGATGGTGCAACCGAACTTATTTCATACTGAATTATTTACCTTGAGAGATAAGAAGGATTTCTATAGCACGAATCACGATTCAATTTGTGAGACACTAAAAAGAGAGTCCTTGGTTTCAATTTTTAACACGCTTAGGTATATAAGCTTCACTTGTAACTATGTATGTAAGAATATCTTGGAATCTTTATTTGGCCTACTTCCCGGTCTTAGATTAGGATGAAATTTTGCACACGCTCTGAGTTTTGATGACAATACATGACTTGATAAGAAATGTTATTACGAATCCAATATGTCGGCCCAGGCGCGGTCCGAAGGGGGGGTCACAGGGGACATGACCCCCCCCCCCCCCCCCCCCCCAAATCTAAGGTCAAAAATCTCAGAAATTTTCCAAAAAACCAAAGATACCTTTTTTAGGGTTCCGTAGTCGAATGGCAATACACGGAAACCCTTATCGTCTCGTCAAGTCTGTCTGACTGTCCGTCCGCATGTCGCAGCCTCTTTATTCCAAAAATATTAGCATTATACAGATGTAACTTGGTTACCGCTTTACAAATGCTATACAAAAAATAATGACTGGAACTAAAAAAAAAATTTTTTTTGCTCAAACCTATGCATGTGGTTTGAGCAAAAAATGTGTCTATGGAAAGGTGTCAAAAAATGACATTGAGTTTCTAAAAACATTTTATCTAAAAGTCAAACGTTTGTAAGATAGACGCTTCCAAAGTGGTAAAATCCCCCCCTCTAACTTTTGAACTAAACTAGAAAAATTAAAAATAGGACAATGTAGTGCTTAACTAACAAACACTTTAATTGAACTTTAGTTTGAACGAGAAGTACTTTTTGAGATATAGTACAATTTTCAACAACCGCAAATATTATGTCTTGCATACAAATACTATGAAAAACAAACTTAAATTTGCTGCCAACATGCCTTTATTTAGCTAAAGTTGGCACGAAACCTTCAGTGCGCGAGTCCGACTCGCACTTGGCCAGTTTTTAGGGTTCCGTAGCCGAATGGCAAAAAACGGATCCTTTACCATTTTCTTCTGTAACTATAAGCCTCACACTGTTGAAATTAAGTAGAAAGATGTACCCTGTTAACCGCTTTACGAGAATTCTAAGGAAGGCTTCCATACATGAAACTAAAACAAAAAAAAAATTTGGTTGAAAAATGAAATTTGCGAGATATACGCTTCTAAAGTGGTAAAATGGGCGTCCCCCCTCCCCCTTTAACTTCTGAACTAAGCGAGTGTAAATTTTGAAAAAAATAGTAATTTAAATCCTAACATATACTTTCAACGAAAATTGGTTTGGACGGGATCGAACTAGTAGTTTTTGAGATAAAGCATATATTCAATAACCGCAAACATAACTATGTTTTTCATACAAACACTATGAAAACAAAGTTATTTTTGCTGTCAACAAAATATTGTGGTATTTTAGCTTAGTGGAAGTAAGTGGATTCCTAATTCATTTAAAGTTGGCACGGAAGCCTCAGTGGGCGAGTCCGACTCGCACTTAGCCGTTTTTTTTATTAGTGTAGTGAGTGAGTGACCCCCTCCAAAATTTCAGGCTGCGACCGCGCCTGGCCTCTCCATGATGGCGGACTGGCTTTTTGAAAGCACCCCACCCCCATGATATGGGTATCAAATGAAACGGTTTGCTATCAGGTAAACGAAAGAAAACCGGCCAAGTGCGAGTCAGAATCGCCCACTGAGGGTTCCGTGCCAACTTTAACTAAATAAGGGAATCCACTTACTTCTACTTAGTAAAATATCACAATATTTTGTTGACTGCAAATATAACTTTGTTTTTCATAGTGTGAAACATGCTATATCTCAAAAACTACTCGTTCGTTCTCGTCCAAACTAATTTTGGTTGAAAGTATTTGTTTAGATCTATATTAATTATTTTTCAAAATTTACACTCTCTTGGTTTAGAAGTTAGATTGGGGGGGGACGCCCATTTTACCACTTTGGAAGCGGATAGCTATGAAACGTAAGACTTTAAAAGAAAATGGTTTTAGAAACCTCAATACGATTTAAAAGGCCTATCTTTAGACACCCCACACGCATAGGTTTGACTAAAAATATTTTTATTATTTTAGTTTCATGTATGGGAGCCCCCCTTAAATGACATTATTTTTTATATGAGAATCGGTAAGCGGTTAACAGGATACATCTTCCTACCAAATTTCAACAGTGTAATGCTTATAGTTACAGAATAAAATGGCTGTGACATACGGACGGACAGACAGACAGACAGACAGACTTGACGAAACTATAAGGGTTCCGTTTTTTGCCATTCGGCTGCCGAACCCTAAAAATAAAAAACTGACTTGAATCTAACATGGCGGACTTCCAAGATAGCGGATTGGCTATTTGTAATGGATACGAATAAAAAGCGTGTTTTTTAGTTTTTTAAACTATTATATTTTTATTTTTAATTCAAGAACTCAGACACCTATCCACTTTTACTCGTTTCATATAATTCTTTTTGAAATTTAATTGATATTGACCACGGATATAGTCCTTGGCGCAAAAGAATGTAATTTTTAAGCGTGCGAATAACGATCAAAACGAGATCATTTCTGCTAATGGCGATGTGCCCAGCGTCGGACACGGACGACTCCGTGGTATTCTGATATTCAGTAAAAAATTAAGTTGCTAATAAAATTAATTTTACAAGAACCATAACATGTGTGAAATCTGAAAATTACAACCTTATCAATACACAAAATACAATACAGTATAGGTAGATATACAATACAATATTATATAGATATACAATACTATATGGATATACAATACAATATTATATAGATATACAATACTATATGGATATACAATACAATATTATATAGATATACAATACTATATGGATATACAATAAGCATGCTGTGTGTAAGCGCTCTTGGAGCTGCAACAAATTATAAAGTAAAATTTTGTATTATATTGATTGTAATGAAATGGTTGTAGGTCTGTAGTTTGCACCAAATAAAAGAAATAAATAGAACGAGACAAGTATTCAAGAGGAAAGCATATTATTTTTAGTAGACTTAACAATTAAGAAAATTAAATATGCTAGATCTAAAAAATCTAGATCAAATCACCAAGGAAGATCAAATTCAACAATTTCTTACGTTGGTTCAGATAAAGCATTATTCATCAAACCTAATAGCTTTCTCATAGCTTCTTTTTAATACGTTTAATAAAAAGAAGGCAAACAGTAATCAGAAAGCCAGATCACTTTTCTAAAGATCTATCAAAAAAGTTTTCTAACGCTTATAGCATCTGGAACAATAGCAATCGGTATCTAGCTAATAGAAGACGACAAGCGGGAACAACGTGATCGGTCACGGATCACTACACACACACATACACGTGGAAATTGAACCTAAACTAACATAATTAGACCTCACACGATTAGAACTCACAATGACTTAGTTTCTGCAGATGGAAACTATAACTGCAACCAATAGCTAGCAAGCGATCAGAATCGAATCAAGTGCTCCATAACATTCTATACAACGAGATCGCACGTGGAGTCTTATTATAACAAGTCTTATTAATATAGGTACGGATCCACGTTTTCTCTCAATCGAACAGGAATAATGGAAAAAACCCACCAATAATCAGCCAGCCAGCGTACCCAAACATTTTGCTTACAGCGTTGACATTGTAGAAGACCAAAATTAATTAGTTCCTTGCCAACAAACAAGGTAATTCACTCATTTTCAAGTGAACTTTGAGCCAAATAATCAAAAGTTTAACTTTTAAAAATAATCCCTATTCTTACTTCAGGCAGCAACATGTGTGAAACCGCTATTATCGTTGCATAAATAAGTATCAAAAAATGTTCATTCAAAATTGCCTTTTCTTTCCTTTCTTATAGTTAATTATATATTTAGCTTTCCTAAATAAATTTTACATTCAGATAGATTCTGCGTGTGTACCTTTATCAAATCACATGGCAATAAACATTCTCATTGGGTGAACATCTGCTCTCAAATGATATCACGAAATTGTTACCTTCGTTAAACCTTGAAATTATCGTCATAGCCGGAGTAATATGCGCAATTATACTAAAATCCTTCTGGATTTAATATGCCTACAATCTCGAATGATTCTCTCAATTGGGCATACCTATAGTGGGAGCCAGGAGGCCGATTCTCGCGGCAATCGAACTTTTTTCGTGTGGTAATTCTATTGCGAGTTTAACCGTTTTACCTAAAAAAACAAATAAAATATTTACACGTAAAAAAACTATTGCACGAACAAAATCTAAATACATACCAATCGTTACCCCAAGAAATCAAAAACTATTTATTCTTCAGCAAAGAAAAATCGATCGGTGAACTTTTTTCATATTCGAATTGGCCCCCAGGAAACGACGGAGTTTTTCGTTCGATTTTTTTGCGCTATTCAAACTTTCGTGACGTCAGTTTGGTGCAAAAACTTTAGTGGGTTAATACGAATCTGCTTATCGGCTTATAAGAAACCAATATTAAAAAATATTCGAGCCATTGATTCGTGGCTTTTACTTATAGCAAGTTATGATCGATAAAATGCACTTTGCCTTAAGGATCCACATTAGGTAAATCGATTGTCCGATTTTAATGAGCACTTGTCCGATTTTAATGAACAGTTAATCCTCGTAAATAGCCCACAATGCCTCAAAACTAGTTCAAACTGAACAATCCCCGTCATAACATTAGTTATTGAGTGACGCACCTCTAGGGGCTCACGCGGTTATTGCACTGAAACTTGCATTCGACCTACTTCCTTAATACGAGAATTACTTGCCAAGTAAAACTTTTAGTTTGAAACACAGAAATGCCTTGTTGTTCTTCGTTTTTCTACTCAACAGTGCAGTGCAGAATTCAGGAATTCTGAAAGAACACAATCCCAAATGTAAAATAATAAGTCATGTAAAACCTTTCTAACTCTAATATTTAAAAGAACAGGAAACTTGCAGATTTGTAATGGCTATAGATATAAAATGGTGGTTAAAGCTACTTCTGAAATTATTACTATCATACTCGTCCCTGACTGGCGTCGTTCTATGACAAGAAAAATATGTGGTATGCTCAATAAACATAAGCTTAAATATTCCTGTCATATTCTTGTAATTGAGTTATAATATCGGGGATAATCTCCGGAATACATTACTCTGTAATATGGCTACAGACAACTTAGTTCTGAAAAGCCTTACAAAGAACTTTTGTCAAAAAAGTGCACTAGCATTAGATATTTACACATGAGTTCCATAAAAAAGCATAGGGTGCATAAAAAGAGCCTCCCCGCGGCGCACCCTGGAAACAGCTAGCCACCGTAACGGAGTGGCTAGGCTGGCGAATCTTTTTTACCACGGCAAATGGGCGATCCATGCAATTTAAATCAGCCCTATCAAGGGCTCCCAAAACGGTCCTTTTCAGGACCAACTAAAAGGCTCTTTTCAGAACCAGCCCTGACTGTCATCACGATTAACATCGAAGGCTTTTCAGATGACAAGTCTATCTTACTAACCAGACTCTGTCAGGGGCACTCATGTGACATTCTATGTGTCCAAGAAACACACCGTGGCTCTGACCAACAAAGACCACATATAACAGGTATGGTCCTTATCGCTGAAATTGAGCACAAAAAGTATGGCAGCGCAGTTTTTGCTAAACCATCTATCACAGTTCTTTCAGCAGATTGCATATCAGAGGGTTCAATAGAATTTATCACCGTCGACCTCGGAAACTGTACGGTGACCTCTGTCTATAAGCCCCCGAATGACGACTTTAGATTTATCAAAACCAAGAACTTTGACAAACACCCCACTAAATTAATACTTGGCGACTTTAATAGTCACAGTACCACCTGGGGCTATGCAGCCAGTGACTCAAGCGGTGAAGCTGTAGAGTGATGGTCAGATTCGCACGGCCTGGAACTCATCCACAGTGCCAAACTCCCTGCATCGTTCTACAGCCGCCGTTGGCGTCGCGGCTATAATCCGGACCTCGCTTTCTGCAGCGCGAATATAAGACCACAATGTACCAAACAACTGTGTTCTCCAATACCTAAAACACAGCATCGGCCTGTGGTGATCCAGGTGGTGGCTACTGTGAGACCTTTACAGGTCCCATTCAGAAGACGGTTCAACTTTGCCAAAGCTGACTGGACCAGCTTCTCTGAAAAAGTGGATCAACAGCTCCTTGACATACCGCCTGTACCTCAAAACTACGATGAGTTTGTAAAAGTCATCTGGTCAGTATCTCGGCGGACCATACCCAGAGGCTGTCGCACATTATACGTCCCAGGCTTGACATCAGAAGCTTCCACCCGAAGTAGGGACTTGCACAATATGAGACACTCTTCGCAGAAGACCCCTTCTCTGAACAGACCATCACGATCGGAGAAGAGCTTCTTAGTCTGGTAGGCGATAGTAGGAAGGAAAAGTGGATGAATACTGTCACGTCTATCGATATGACGCACAATAGCAAGAAAGCGTGGTCCACTATACAAAAACTGACAAACGACCCGCCCCCTCCATCATTGCCGGGTCACATCACAGCCAATCAAGTAGCGCACCAGCTTATACTTAATGGAAAGCCTACTGGAAGACTCCCTAAAATACCAAGATCAGCCCAACATTCGCAACAGACATGCAACAATATCAGCTTGCCTTTCACACTCACTGATGTCATCACAAGCATAAAAGCACTCAAAAACGGCAAAGCTGCTGGTTTGGATGATATCACAGTCGAACAGCTGAAACACCTGGGATCAGTGGCTACATCCTGGCTGCTTAGTTTATTTAACGCGTGTATGGCATCAGCGCAGATCCCGAAACTGTGGAGGAAATCGAAAATTGTGGCCTTACTAAAACCTGGGAAATCTCCATCTGACCCTAAGAGCAACAGACCAATTTCCCTCCTGTGCCATACCCTCAAGCTCTTCGAGCGACTAATACTCAACCGACTCACAGTGACCATTGACCCTACTCTCATCCCAGAACAGGCCGGATTCCGGCCGGGAAAATCATGCATCAGTCAGGTGCTTAACCTCACTCAATTCATTGAGGACGGATTTGAGCGGGGTATGGTCACAGGTGCCGTATTTGTCGACCTCTCAGCAGCGTATGATACAGTTAACATAAAAAAATTGCTGTCTAAAGTATCGAGTGCCACAAACGATCCCACTTTCGTGTCACTGTTAAGTGAGCTCTTACGTAACCGCCGCTTCTGCGTCCATTTACATGCAAAGAAAAGCAGATGGCGTCGTCAGAAAAACGGCCTTCCCCAAGGAAGCGTCCTGGCACCACTTCTATTCAACGTCGTCACTAATGATCAGCCCCACCACCCTTACACTCAGCGATATATCTATGCCGATGATCTTGCACTAACTTGCCAAGATAAGACTTTCGAAACCGTGGAAAGAACACTGAACCTTGCCTTGGAAAACCTTCACAAATATTACGAGTATAACGCTCTAAGGCCCAATCCAAGCAAAACCCAATCGTATGCTTTCCACCTACGTAACCGCGAGGCAAACAGGGAGCGGAACATTTCCTGGAAAGGCGTCGCCATCCAACACTGCAACTTCCCAAGATACCTGGGAGTGACACTGGACCGCTCTCTGACTTACAAGACCCACTGCAGAAACACAAAACAAAAAGTTAGTTCCCGTAATAACCTACTGCGCCGTCTCTCCTCCACTAACTGGGGAGCAAACCCAACGGTTATGGGCACTAGACTAGCATTGTGTTTCTCAGCAGGAGAATACGCGTGTCCAGTGTGGGCCAGGTCAGCACATACCAGAGACGTGGACGCAGAGCTAAACGACACCTGTCGCATAGTGACTGGCTGTCTCAAGTCAACCCCGGTCGGTATGTTGTTTCCCCTTGCGGGAATAGCTCCACCCAGAGTCCGCAGAGCAGTGACATGTTCGCTTGAAAAACAAAAACAAGAAAGCGACCCGAGACATCCACTCTTCGGGCTCTCCCCCGCTACAGGTCGGTTGCGAAGCCGCAAAAGCTTCCTGCGATCTACACAGCCTACCGATGAAACCCCTACTGACATGAGGTGCAGGCTCTGGGCAAGCGAGTATCCACACTCACTGTACCCCCCCGATGAAAATCTGCCTCCAGGCTATAAGGAGCCCTGGCCAACCTGGAGAAGTCTAAATAGGCTGAGGACCCAGGTTGGTCGGAGTAAAGATAACCTGTGTCGGTGGGGGTACTCAAGCAGCGCAGACGCCAGCTGTGAATGTGGAGAACCCCTGCAAACCATGGCCCACCTCACTAACTGTCCCGCGTGCCCGACCACCTGCTCGCTTGAGGACTTACTTGTCTGTAACCAGAGAGCTACCACGGTAGCCGCTTTCTGGGCAAGTAAGATTTAGCCCGTGTTCTTGCCGACACGAAAGAAGAAGAAGACATGAGTTACAGTCTGGTATAGTACTAGCGTCTCGCAACAGATCTTTACTACTTTTGTTACTTTTGTGAGTACCGGTACATCTACCGCTCTAAGTTGTCTGTAAACAAAACCGAGACTTCGAAGATAATTGTTCAATTTGCATTTGATTCAAGAGATCGGCTTCTCGGCAAAGGAATCATAACTTTACATTGAAAAAAGACAAATGTTTTTTGATTACATTCAGTGAACTTTACGAATATATATAGAATGAGTGTTTAATTCGCTTAAATTTTATATAATATCGTTTCTAACAGTGAAGGAATAAAAACCAGTGAATCATTGGCTATTGCGTGAAAAAGTAATATAAAGTAAGTAGCCGCTTAATATCAAAATGATGCGTTTCTTCATTTCAGGTGACTTCAAAAAGTATGTTATTTGGATCATACACTCTCGTTTAGAAACCTAAATCATACTCATAATCACGTACAATATGACATTCTGTATAATTATTTTTGTCATTTGCGTCAAAAATTCACGTTTTGTTGTTTCAAATCTGAAGTGCTCCTTTGTACTCTCAATTAACCTTTCACGATGACGAAGTTGTGGCTGGATCTGCTTTACTTATATTTAATTTGAAAAGGTTATGGGAAAGGTTCCATTTTCTGCTTCAGTTTAGACGCAAAATGCCAAAAATATAAAAAAATATGTGCCAACACGCCGCAACTTTGGTAACATCAACTTAGGTAGTTATTTGTACCATAATATATACTGACCGACCATCATCTTAATCTAAATAATATAATAATTGTCCTTTATGTGAAACTTACTATTTTTATCGTCACCATTTGCGTGCAAGATGCACTGCCCGACATATAGGTCCGGCGTAGATGATTGTATTTTTCATGCAACCATATGTTACCGAACATCGCCGAATCATCCACTGTTTTTAATCAATTCACTCATTTATATTGTTTTAAACGGTTCATCTATATTTTAATTTTTAAAGTACTTTTTGTAGTAAAAAATCGTAAATGATTTCGTAAGTTATACTGTTCTTTTCACGGCTTGCGATTAGCATGTTAACGTCATCGTAATTCATCACAGCTACCTCCTCATATAACACGAGGAGGTAGCTGATCAAAACATCAGGCCCTTATTGCCACGTTAGGAATTTGTCAAAGCTCCATGATCTGAATATTCGATAGGAGCGCATCCGGAATTCCAGGCTATACTCTTCAGTGCTAGGCGTGGATGCACCGAACAACGCACAAGGTGAGGCAACCGCGAAAGGGCGAGCCGACCGATATAAAACGGGGCACATCCTCACCGGGTTTATTGTGCACACCGCCGAGAGACGAGCACCATCATTAGTACAAATTAAACTAACAATAAAATTATGCTCGCTCTGGTAAGTTTGGGTACAGTTTTTTGGAGGTCCTTTTGGAGAGCGCGCGTCCTCTGTTTTTATAACCACTTTTATTTCGGACAGTATCTATAAGCTTTAGTAACTACCTACTTACTTTACATTTATTTTATCTAAAATACTTTGCTGAAGACATATTTAGTAAATATGACACTGTGAGTGTTAAAAACATTCTAAAACATATTTAGTAGTTGATAATAATAGCAATTTATTTTCTATTCAAAGTTAATTACAAATGCACTGCAAAACTGATTAAATTAATTAATTATTTGATCTCAATCAATTGAATGTGACGACGTGATAGACGACCTCCGTGGTATAGTGGCTAAGCACGCTGGTTTTAAAAGGCGTCGCCGCTCCAAGGTCCCGGGTTCGATTTCCGGTCGAGTCAATATAGAAATCAAAATTTTCTATTATTGTCTCGGGTCTGGGTGTTGTGGTACCACCATTGTGTCTGATTTCCATAACACAAGTGCAATTAGCTACTTACTTTGGGATCAGAGCAATGTTTGTGATTGGTGTCCAATATTTATATATTTAATGTTATTAATTTCTCCCAATTTACAGATATCTGTGACACTGATGGTCGTGGCGATCGGATCGTGTGGGCGATTGGAACCGCAGTACCTGCCGCCTAGGCCTGGCGGAGGTGGTGGCGGTGGTGGCGGTGGCTTTGGAGGTGGTTCTGGCAGTGGCGGCAGTGGCGGTTTCGGTGGCGGTTCAGGCGGCAACGGCTTCGGTGGCGGAGCAGGCAGCGGCGGAAGCGGAGGCGGGTTTGGAGCGGGCAGCGGCGCGGGTTTCGGAGCGGGCGCGGGTTCGGGCGGATCTTTCGGAGGATCTGGCGGTAGCGGCTCACAAATACCAATCACGAAGTTCGAGAACAAGAACAATGGCGACGGCACTTACAGCTTCAAGTAAGGCATGACTTTGCCCTTTTAAGTACGCTCTGATTATTCCCATTGACATTCAAATCGGATGTCCTATTTAGATAATTGGCTCAAAATTTAATATAAAGTAGCAATTTAATCGTTGAATCAACAAAACGAAGTAAATGCGAATTCGATGATACCATTAACGAACCACTTTGTTACCAATTTAATCCGTGCACATTGCAATAAAATAAAGCTAAATTTCCATTCTCTTCTAAAAGTAAATGTAAACTGTGTCATGAACAGTCTGTTTGTTTTAAAATACTTTGTGTATTCGACAGGAAAAAAAACATAGCAAAAAGAATTACTTTTTTTTTCTTTTTACGCATTTTTTTCTCTCTTCAGCTATGAAACTGGCAATGGCATCTCCGCTCACGAAAGTGGATCGCCGCGCGCACAGGGCCCTGAAGGTCCAGCAGTGACAGCTGAAGGAGGATTTTCTTACAAATCCCCTGACGGCCAGTCGATATCGCTGACTTACACCGCTGATGAAAACGGCTTCCACCCAGTAGGACCTCATTTGCCTACACCACCGCCCATCCCTGAGGAGATCTTGAGGTCTATTGAATTCAACAAACAGAACCCTTCTTCGTAAGTATTGGTCATTTACAGCAGCATGCAATTTTAGGCTTATTTAAAGAAAAGTTTAGCATTTTAAAAATACTTTATCTGAATTCGACGTACAACTACGTAGGGTCACTTCGCCAGTTCCCAGCCATTCGTCGGCTTACGGCCCTTTGAGAGACAAAAAATTAAGAAACGAAATATTCTTCAATTATTTTTAAAAAACCTTGAATTTGAGCACTGAATACACCTTTTGACTACTTACTTAATTAAAATCTTAGTATTGTCTAAATCGTGAAATAATCCCAAACAATGTCACCCTTCGCGCTACTAGCACGCTCAGTGCTCAAACTGACCAAAAAATCAACTAATATGAGCTGGTTTAATGGTACTTAAATAGATTAAGAACACAATTCGCATTTTTTTTCTTACAAAACATTTAAAGTTTGGTATACATGTTAAATGGCCGGCTGCCGGCATTATAAAAACTCCAAAATGTTGCATCGGGCCAGTTGGCCGTCAATTGACTTCAAAAGCGAACATTTATTTTGAGTCACTTACTAATTTAGACGTTACGTTTTGAGTCATATGCCCTTTTCTCCATTCACTACGCTATTGAACGTTTCTAATCTAATAGATTTGGCCTATTTTCGAATAAATCATTTCTTTTATATTAAGCTACTCTTAGTTTAGTCTTTCACTTGCATTCATTTTTATTATAATCTTAATAGTATAGGGTTTCGGTTTGATCACTTCCGATAAATATCAAATACATATACGAGGGTCAAACTAAAAGTTCTTAGAAAATCAAAAACTGATTACATTAGCCAGTTATTAGTTTTATTATATCTTTTCAAAATATTGTCCATTGACGTCAATACACCGCTGCATGCGATGGAACCACTGGGAAAAGCACTTTGCCCACTTGTCCTTAGGGGTCTCTTCAATGGCATCGCGATACGCAGCCACCGCTTCTTCAGCATTCATAAACCGCTTTCCTTTAAGTTTTTCTTTAATTTTTGGAAATAAATAAAAATCACAAGGCGCGAGGTCGGGGCTATACGGCGGGTGACCCAGTAATTCAACGTTTGATGTCGCAAAATAGTCGATCGTTCGCATGGCGGTGTGCGACGAGGCGTTGTCGTGGTGAAGGAGGATCCTACTGCGAGGTCGTTTCTCTCGAACTTTTTCCAAGACAAGTGGCAAACAATTGGTAGTGTACCATTCTGCAGAAACTGTTTTTTGATCCTCTAACACAATTGTTGCGAAATGACCTATCCTTCCAAAGAACGAGGCCACCATTTTTTTTCCCGCACTTCGATCTCTCTTCACTTTAGTTGGCAACTCCTCGAAAGGAAACACCCACTGAGCAGATTGTCTTTTGGTTTCAGGATCATAACAGTAAATCCAGCTTTCGTCACCTGTTAGTATGTCGAACACAGCATTTGAGTCACCTCCGTTAAATCTTTCAATCATTTTACGGCACCAATCCACACGATGGAGTTTTTGAGCCTTAGTCAAATTATGAGGTATCCACCGGGCGCAAAGCTTCCTGACCGCTAAATGTTCGTGGAGGATTTTGTGCACTTGACTCATACCGATGCCTAAGCTTGTCCGAATCTGCTGATAGGTCACTCTTTTGTCAGTCTCTATCATACGCCGCACAACACAGATGTTATTTTCAGTCGTCGCCGTAGAAGGCCGTCCCTCACGTACATCATCAGTGAGATTAGTGCGACCACGTTTAAACTCATTAAACCAGTTGTAAACAGTCGCACGAGATGGGGCTTCATCGTGAAAGGCCAATCGTAGTCTATCATAACTTTCTTGTTGACTTAAATGACATCGAAAGTCATAAAAAATCATTGCACGAAAATTTTCTCGTGTTAAATTCATGTTGACGTGACACAGACAATTTTCAATTTGCCGCCAAATCGTAAAACAAATGACAAATGAATGAAATATATACTCAGTAATATTGGCAAAGAGTTCTATTTTCAAATTTTAGATTTTTTTTTTATTATATTGTTTATAAGTGGCCAGTTCTAAGAACTTTCAGTTTGACCCTCGTATGGTATAGATTTAGTTACTTTAAATTAAAAATAAGCAAAATTGGCCGAATACCGGCGAAGCTACCCTACTCAATTCACCTTATAAAATTAAATGTTTCCTGAATCTTGATAAAAGCTCTGTGTAAGGTTACGGTATCTCATCTCAATTTCAATTTTAAACAAAATTACTTTATATTGAATTACCGAACCAAACTTTTTTATATTCAAAGTTTTATAAATTTCTGTACAAGAAACCTCAAAAGGTGGCGTAACAAAAACGTTTAGTGTTTTGAGTGTCCGATTCTGTCAATGTTCATATATTGTTGAAAGTAAGAGTTCAATATCAATCGGAATATCGAAATCGCAATTATTGATTTCAAAAATAGCCGCTTTAGGAACCGCCTTTGTATTAAACTAACTAAATAAATGTATTTTTTTATTTTACAGTGAAGGTGCCTACAACCCTGGCGCTGGTTCGGGTGGTTCAGGAGGCTCGGGCTCCGGCGGCGGCGGCTCCAATGGCTACCACTACTGATCTCACTACTCATATAAAATAAATCGCAGCTGATAATATCTATTTTACCGCTTTAAAGGACAGACGACCGAGAACATTGAGCTTACTTTGAAAGATAGTTGATGATCGCAATCCTGGAGGTCTACTTTGTGCTGTTATTACTTTAAAAGTCACTTGACGTTGCAATTTATTGTGTGCAAGAAAGATTTGATCGAGTGACTATCATTCGAAGTAAAACACTGGGTGTGTAATTTTACTTTTACATTAAGCATATTTAGTAATTTCATTTCTGATAGTGAGAATTTTACAGCAGGACTGATTTTGAATGAGTTATTGTGCAATGTATCTTTACTGTAAACTGAAATATTCTATAACCAAGATTTTCTTTCTGGTGAATTTTGATCAACCTAGTACTTGTAGCACAAATTTTGTTATGTACCACTTTTCTTTGAATATTGATTGAAGATGAGTGTTTTTTCCCTCGTCAGAAAAGGAATAATCGTTGAATAAAAAACAATACGCATAATTTGAAAACGTCACCTATTTGACAGCGATCATTTATGTAAATGTCATTTTAAAGGTACTTGTTTCGACGGATAAGTCTTATCTGACCTTGGTTAAAGTGACACTACACATTCTTTTATCAATTAAGTTCAGAGTAAGGATCGTTAAGATAAGGTTTGTGTCAGCTGTGATTCAACGATTTTCTATTGAAGGCAACCTTATGGCGGCGACTCGATAACCCATGAATTTTTGGACTGTGATATCACGATGTAACGGAGCACTGTTATTGTATAACTTATTAATTATTATGTTCTTAGCTATGTAAATACCTATTCAATGTGAATAAATGTGAATCATACCTGTATATTATTTTTTGGTTTCTTTCTCCTTCCTTTAGTTACTTTGATGTAGATTAATTGGGATACTTGGAAATAATAGCAGGCTGTGTGTATCTGTAAATCTATATAACAATTTGCTTGTATGTATCAAGAAATTATTTTGAGGAAGCATTATTGTATATTTTGTAGTTGATAGACCTTATAATAAAATAAAAATAGGTCCTTACTCTTCAGGCAAATCTTCCTCTATACTAATATTATTTTTATATAAAGTTCAGACTTTTCCTTTTAGGTGATCAATATTTCCTTCGAGCCGGATCTGAATAGGTCGCTGGTCGAAGGAAATATTGATCACCTAAAAGGAAAAGTCTGAACTTTATATAAA
Source organism: Pyrausta purpuralis (assembly GCA_963924145.1). Lineage (NCBI taxonomy): Eukaryota > Metazoa > Arthropoda > Insecta > Lepidoptera > Crambidae > Pyrausta > Pyrausta purpuralis. The sequence goes on along the minus strand of OZ001644.1, from coordinate 24,078,225 downwards.
ATCTTAACTCTTTCTTCCTTTTGACAATCATAAACTATTTTTCTAACTAGCTATCAAACAAAATCATCTATCAAAAATACATGACCTAAAAAAGTATAAAAACATAAACAAGTATAAAAAGGTTGATAGAGCTATCAGTGCCCAACAATTATAGAGTAGAAGAGTTAGTTTGTTTGTTTGTTTGAACGCGCCAATCTACCTACTACTACTATACCGATATGAAAAAACTATTTGTGTTGGATAGCTTTTTTTATCGAAGAACCACTTATTCATAATAACCGAAGCAGTCAAAGAAACCTGTTTTAACTATAACACTATTTTGACTCGTTCTTTCTTAGCGCTTTTATCATTTGACGGAAAGTGACAAAACAGTGTACCTAATAGCTGAAATAGGTTTATTAGACCTTTTGTATTATTATTAATAAGGGGGAAGGCTTTGGGCTATAAAATCACGGTACGGCTTTTAGGAGCAGAGCAACAATAAAAAATGTTGCAAAAACGGAGGAGAAATATTCTTTTTGAGTGTTACCGTTCCTTAAACGGTTTACGCAGCACCAAAATTGTGAATGACGGGATTGTTCTGCATTAAAAGTTCTACAATAAAGTCTGCGACAGCATATATCTATCTTATATGGTTTACTCACCATCACTTTTTATGTGCATAAATTAGTAAAAAATAATGTGCTATTTTCAAAGGTATTTTGATGCATACGGTTATTTATTCTTATCAAAGTAAACGTATTTAATAGCACGAGAATTTCATATTGAATATAGTTGCACTTTACTTCATTTGTTTTCAATCAGTATCTAAGAAGCTATCACAGTTTCAAAATAACTTTGCACTAAAATAGTGGCAGCTTAAGTACCAACCGCTATGGTTGCTGGCTTCTAACTTTGACGTAAATGTGTGTTTTGTTTGGAAATATTTTACGGGAAATCAAAGAGGAGGACCGCTAGTAGAAGAAATATGTTTTAAATTAAATAAATAGGCTAGTCAAATAAGTATCGTTAAACCTTGAAGAAGAAATTTCAAGGGACATGATTTTTGACTTCGTAACTTTGTTTGGACTAGTTAAGTGATCAACATATTAACAGTCCCATTCCGTACCTCTTGAGCTGGGAGGCAGGGGAGGGTCTGAAGGTTATTTTTGGTCTTTCACTTAATTTTCGGAAACTAAGCCTTTTCGGGGTGGTATACCAGACACAATATATTTTTTATTGTTTTACGGCTATAGCCGTTTACCGCGCCGGAAAGTGCTAAGCGGTTATAGCGACGTGAGACCTTCTACAAAATCTAAGAATAATTTATATAAGTTTAAAAGAGACTCAAAAATATGAAGTTATCAAACCGACGTGTATTTATGTGACGTCATTGGAATTGCATAATGTTTGAGTATGATGATCTATTAAGACTTCCAAACGCGTGTGCTAAATTTCATACGTGTTTGTGTGTTTGTTTGTTTGACATTTGTGTATTTATAAAATTTTAGGTTTGTATACAAGTAACATATATTTGAAACGAGATGATATATCAAGAATATTCTTTTTTGAATCCCATATATAAAACCTTTTTTTCACAATATTTTCTAAGTTGCCTGGTATATCAAAATCGCCATATCATTGTAAGAAATTACAATGTTAGTTCTATAACAAGACACATTTGCTTGCAATATACATTGGTGCCTCATTTTATTTTGTTAGAATAAAACAATAAATTAATTTTTCACTATCATTAATTAAAAATATTTAGAATTGATTACTGGTTACTTATAGGGCCCATATTTTGCTCCCATTACAGGCCACATTCTGTATATACGAGGGTCAAACTGAAAGTTCTTAGAACTGGCCACTTATAAACAATATAATAAAAAAAATATTCTAAAATTTGAAAATAGAACTATTTGCCAATATAACTGAGTATATATTTCATTCATTTGTCATTTGTTTTACGATTTGGCGGCAAATTGAAAATTGTCTGTGTCACGTCAACATGAATTTAACACGAGAAAATTTTCGTGCAATGATTTTTTATGACTTTCGATGTCATTTAAGTCAACAAGAAAGTTATGATAGACTACGATTGGCCTTTCACGATGAAGCCCCATCTCGTGCGACTGTTTACAACTGGTTTAATGAGTTTAAACGTGGTCGCACTAATCTCACTGATGATGTACGTGAGGGACGGCCTTCTACGGCGACGACTGAAAATAACATCTGTGTTGTGCGGCGTATGATAGAGACTGACAAAAGAGTGACCTATCAGCAGATTCAGACAAGCTTAGGCATCGGTATGAGTCAAGTGCACAAAATCCTCCACGAACATTTAGCGGTCAGGAAGCTTTGCGCCCGGTGGATACCTCATAATTTGACTAAGGCTCAAAAACTCCATCGTGTGGATTGGTGCCGTAAAATGATTGAAAGATTTAACGGAGGTGACTCAAATGCTGTGTTCGACATACTAACAGGTGACGAAAGCTGGATTTACTGTTATGATCCTGAAACCAAAAGACCATCTGCTCAGTGGGTGTTTCCTTTCGAGGAGTTGCCAACTAAAGTGAAGAGAGATCGAAGTGCGGGAAAAAAAATGGTGGCCTCGTTCTTTGGAAGGATAGGTCATTTCGCAACAATTGTGTTAGAGGATCAAAAAACAGTTTCTGCAGAATGGTACACTACCAATTGTTTGCCACTTGTCTTGGAAAAAGTTCGAGAGAAACGACCTCGCAGTAGGATCCTCCTTCACCACGACAACGCCTCGTCGCACACCGCAAAGCGAACGATCGACTATTTGGCGACATCAAACGTTGAATTACTGGGTCACCCGCCGTATAGCCCCGACCTCGCGCCTTGTGATTTTTATTTATTTCCAAAAATTAAAGAAAAACTTAAAGGAAAGCGGTTTATGAATGCTGAAGAAGCGGTGGCTGCGTATCGCGATGCCATTGAAGAGACCCCTAAGGACGAGTGGGCAAAGTGCTTTTCCCAGTGGTTCCATCGCATGCAGCGGTGTATTGACGTCAATGGACAATATTTTGAAAAGATATAATAAAACTAATAACTGGCTAATGTAATCAGTTTTTGATTTTCTAAGAACTTTCAGTTTGACCCTCGTATGCGTTAGTTAATTCGAATTCAATGAGTTTCATAATATTCATAATTTCTAATAATACTGATCACTATGAACAGTTATTATTAAAAACGCTCACGGATTGATAGGATCAGCGGTCGCGTAAACAAAATATCGAATAACAAAAGAATATTGATAAATTTAAATAAAGAACAAAATAATTTGCTCGCCAAACTGGTATAATTAGGGTTTCATCTTAAACATTTTAAAGTGCTGTGGAGTAGTTAGCCGAAAAAACTTTCTTCAAAGAATTCAATATTATTACTATTATTCGAAATGTATATTATATTATTCGTAATGATTATGTGTATAAAAGTACCATCTTCTACTCGTATTTAAAAAAATCTTAAATAAATAAACCAGCTTAAATAAACGTAGTAAGACAATTTTAATCAATAATTAGAATTGTGTCCGTTGATGATTGTTTTTTTTTCAAATTCGTACGTGTAAGTTGGTATGCGCCCGCGCACTTCACGTTCATTTTGCGAAACGATGCTGCTGACGATGAGTCATGCGTCACCATTCCTGCATCGCGGTATTAAAGTTTTAGCCGACCTTTGGTTAAAGTATCACCTCTTTGCTTATCTTGTTGGGGGTCAGCGGATCACGGGAAGCCAGTCGGCCAAGCTGGTCAAAGTTGGCGTCAATCAGACCGGTGGCTCTGCTGCCAGGCTGTTGCGGAATGTAGTCGCACAACGACTAACCGTGATCCAGGATGCATTGAACACTGCATAGATCAGTATCTCGACACCCATATTTTGCTGCTGTCCACTTAGAAATGTTATGTTATATTAACATTTGTGTGATGTAGGTTCTTTAATTTTGTTTGAATTTAATTAAATTATTTTTGCACTAGATCTATTTTTAATTAAATTATTTTTGCTCTGATCCCAAAGTAAGTAGCTAATGCACTTTGTGTTATAGAGATCAGACACAACGGTGGTACCATAAATCCCAAGACAATATAAGATTTTTTTCTAATTTCTATATTGACCCGACCGGGAATCGATCCCGGGACCTCGGAGCGCCGACGCCTTGAAACCCAGCGTGCTTAGCCACTACACCACGGAGATCGTCATATTTATTATTATTTTATATGATACTGATTGAATTTAAGTTTAATTATATTTACAAAATATACTTTTTTGTAATTGTCAACTGTTATTTTATGGACCCTGGCCGTACTAAAAGTGATTTATTTATTTTTTATTTTAATTATTTTATATAATGTAGATAATTAACTTATACATTCTGGCGTCACTTTCGTCACCTTGCCCTCTTAATTTGTGTACTCCATAAATCAAGTATAATTAATTCATAAGAATATGTAAATGACGGCGACTAAAATAACGTCGAAAACGTCTCGGTTTTGCGTGGTCGTGCTTGCTTGTAAGTCCAAAAAGATCAACATACGTAAATATTCTAATTCTAAAGATATCACATACACGCAAGGCAGTCCTTTTTAGAAGTTGGTTAAAAATGGTACTCTTCCATAGTATGGCAATCTTGAACTCTTAACACAACAGTATAATGCGTTCAACTGACTCACATTGTGTAATCAAATCTTATAAATACTATGAAGACTTAATAAATTATTGTTTGGCTTAGAATAATTGATGATTGTAGTTAACTGACCAATTGAGCTAAATGGCGTACCTACTCAAGCAAGGTTAACTCATCCAAGTTTATGATTTAACGATGATGCCATAGCATATAAAAGATAACGACGAGTAATTCAAAGGAATAAAGCAAGCGGTCATCCGTTTCCTGACTTTTTACTCATAGGAGAATGCAAACATTCAACAGTAAAATGGATCGACCTTTAAAAAACTGGCCAAGAGCGAGTCGGACTCGCGCACTGGGGGTTCCGTGCCAACTTTAACTGGATTAGGAAATCTACTTACTTCCACTTAGCTAAAATACCACAATATTTTGTTGAGAGCAAATATATCTTTGTTTTTCATAGTGCTTGTATGAAAAACAAGTTTGCGGTTGTTGAAAATGTGCTATATCTCAAAAACTACTAGTTTGATCCCTTCCATACCAATTTTCATTGAAAGTATTTGTTAAGATCTATATTATATATATCTTTCAAAATGTACACTCTGCTTAGTTTGGAAGTTAGAGGAGGGACGCCCATTTTACCACTTTGGAAGAGTCTACCTATCAAACGTTAGACTTTAAAAGAAAATGGGCTTAGGAAAATCTATGAAATTTTAAAAGACCTATCCATAGACACCCCACAAGCATAGGTTTGACAAAAAACTCGGTTTTAGTTTCGTGTATGGGAGCCCCCCCGGAATGTCATTATTTTTTATTTTTTGTATAAAAATCGTACAACAGGATACTAATCGGTTAACAGGATACATCTTCCCACCAAATTTCAACAGTGTGATGCTTATAGTTACAGTGTCTATGACATACGGACGGACAGACAGACAGACAGACTTGACGAAACTATAAGGGTTCTGTTTTTTGCGAATTTGCTACGGAACTCTAAAAAGTGACTATGCATCTCAAATCACAATGTAAGTAATACGCTATATTTTAGTGTTTCGTAAAACGGAATGAATATAAATTGTAAATGCAGGTAGGTACCAATCACTAGTAATAGAACAGTTGTATTGCAATAAAATAATACATATTACAGTAAATAAGGACTAAGGTGAGCCATGCTTTACAGAATGAATCAAATCGGAATTGAATCACGCAATGGCTTTGCAAATTAATTTAAACTTTTATGTTATACGACGCAAATGCTTCTGAGAATGTTTTTTGCAATGTTATCAAATAAGGATTTCTGTTAGCATAAAGCGACCTAAAAAGCCTATTGATAAAAAAAATATACTTTTTTTTTAATTAAGTTTTTTTTACAGGTGACTTTTTTATCAGTACCGAAATTTTGTGTAAAGACTCCACTGATGAATATGAACAACTTTTACAATGGGGGCAATTAATTGAACTTTTGTATGGAACAGCTAATTTTTTTCTCGAATTCACTATTGCCCCCATAGTAAAAGTTGTTCATATTCATCAGTGGAGTCTTTACACAAAATTTCGGTACTGATAAAAAAGTCAACCTGTATATTTGAAACACGATGCTCATTTCCAGTAAGCTGATAAAAACTAAAAGTGAGTGGCACCAAATTACTGTGAAACAATTGTTTACTCATTGTCATCGTAGGTATTGCAGAAATCTTGCATTTGCTTTTTTGCATCCTATGTGCATGTGTTAACAGCCGGTTTTGACTCAAAAGTAGCGTACCGTAACCGACAGTTCATCTTTTCCTATAATAAATGTTCAATATAATCCACGTCAAAAAAAAAATGAAGGTAAACCAATACTGTTACATGAATGAAGAATGTTGTTCAGTACAGGCAGTGAATTATTACATACAAAACCGCTTTCGATTGTCCCTTAATTCCAAAATAACTATCAGACGATCATTCGAGACAACTATGTCCTCGAATTTTTTTAAAGCCAAAATCGGCACTTTCGTGGCATTCGACTTAAGCAATCTCATTGTTGCATTTTGTTTACCCTTGAAGGCGAAGATAAGTTCAAAAAGTTTGGCGAATTCTCTCTAGTGTCGGTAACAATCATCGCAACAGCAGGGGGTATCGGAATGCTAGCACAAGGAATCTTATGTCGAACAAGGTGATCCATAGCAATCTCAGTCAATATAAAAGGATGACAGAAACTTAGAACATCACTCATCGATCGACAGTGATCTGGATTACACCCGCAACAAACAATACTTACTTTCATTACAACATGTCTTCTGTAAAGGTATTAAAGCAATATCAATCATTTTCTTCTTAGAAGTAGGAAAGAGGTCAAAGAAACTTTTGCTTGACATTGATCTGTGGCTTTATTATTCAGCTAATAAGTGTATTATGTATTTCTTTTTCCATGTAAAAATTAATTGAAATCTATAAAAAAAAGGTAGGCTAGATAGTTCAAAACATCTGCATTTCAGTTATTGGACACAGTTTTTTTTATAACTGAGGGGTTTAAGGGTTTGATATTATTGCAGATCTTTGTTCTACCACAAATATATAGATAGAACAGCAGTCCTATATCGACACAAAGGCATCTTTTAATTAAGGAAACGCGGGGCGTCGCTTTGTCGCGTTGGGCGGCGCGATTCCTTATAAAATCAAACGACCAAAACCTAAAACCATGTATCCATTTTTACAGCTGATCGTAACCCTTGCTCTGGTCGCAATGGCAACGGCCGAGCACCGCTTTGGAGGCTATAACTACAACAACTTTGGCTCGGGCTCAGGCTTCGGAGGCGGCTACGGGGCTCAGATACCAATCCTGCGGTATGAGAACGTCAACAATGGAGACGGAACTTACCGATACAAATAAGTTTATGTACGACCTATTTTAGGCAATTTAATTACTAACAAAACCAAATAAAACAACTAACTGAAACGAATACATCTGAGTCGGGCTTACTACAAACTGGTTTGATCACTAAATCAGTCTCAGAAAAATTACAACACGAAGCTTAGAAAGCTTATCTTAAAATAAGGAGAACGTATAATTAATTTCTTTAATTTTACATTACTTATTTGATCTATTTCTGGTGTAAGACCCTTTACACACTGCGACTTTTAGCAGCGATGAAGTCGCGTTGCTTACGCGCGTTAACATTGCTGCAGTTGCAAAATGTCAACCTTTACACACTGCGTTACTTTAAGCATCGAGGCAGTCACGATACTAACGCGCGTTAGCATAGATACAGTCACGATGCTGAAGCTGAAAATTGTCAAATTATCTACTGAATTTTGGCGACTGCATCGATAGTAACGCGCGACTGCATCAATGCTAAATTAAATTTGTTCATTGCGTAAAGTCGCGATGCTAACGCATGTTAGCATCGCTTAAATGCGTAGTAATTAGAACAATCTATTTCATTACAAACTGCGTGATAATTGTAAGTGATTGACAACCACATTCATGTTTCATATCACACTCATACCGGCGGCTAATTAATCGACTATTTGTATCGAAATTGCATTAATTCAGCCGAGCGAATGATCGGTATCGCAATTACACAGAGACATGCAGAATTCTGCTAATTCTCACCAATTTCCATTCTGTTTCATGGTTATCAGACCAGTAATAACAGAAGCATTACTTACATTGTATGTAAGACCGATTTATATAGGATTTAAGCTTGAATGTCTACAAGAGAACACGATATTTAATCAAAGTTACCTTCGATCAGTAAGCTGTCAGGAAATTCTAGGAATACGATCTTGAGAAAATTAGTTTTGATTCATCGAATTTGCCTTCATCAAGCGCACAGGAGCTTTCAGATAAGCTGCCTTTTACAATTTAGTTCGTTGTGGGATGTAGTATTTTTCCGTCTGATTATTTGTGAAAAATGTAGAAAATATCCACCTAGCTACCGAGTAATAAACATACATTGAATAATCAAATCAAATAAATCTTAATTAATAAAAAATTTGAATAAATCTTTCTGAATCATAAGTTTAGCACTCGTTTGTACTGTAAAGTTTAGCTATATTAATTAAACGTTTTTTATAAAACTTAATATTTGTAAAATAGAAAATATATTATTTTGTTAATTGTGAAATATATTGTGGTATATCTCTGTCCATCAATCTACTCTAGTCTTCACGTCTTTATTTATTAAAAATATTTTTTGTACGCAGCCTGATTTAGCTGACAGGTAGCTGAAGCATGATGTACATTATTTTTGCGGTTAAACATAAAAAAAAATTTTTTCAGCTACGAAACAGGCAACGGCATATCAGCTCACGAGAGTGGTTCTCCTCGCGCTCCAGGGCCCGAAGGTCTCGCCGTGACAGCTGAAGGGGGCTTCTCATACCGCGCCCCTGACGGCCAGCAAATCTCTCTGACGTACACCGCTGACGAGAACGGGTTCCATCCCTCGGGCGCCCATCTGCCGACGCCACCACCGATCCCAGAAGCAATTCTTCGCTCGTTGCAGTACAACAGGCAGAACCCTTCTGGGTAAGTTTGTTCTTTTGATGTTTCATACCTATTTCACCACTGACAAATATGCACTAACCAACAAATAATTCCGACCAAGTATCTGGCAGATAACGCTAACCAGAACTTATGAATACATTGCGAAACTGATCGTAAGCCTCATTATTTTACCTAATTACCTACAGTACAATCGGTATCTAGGAATGGAATGTAAAGCCTTAATTTTATTACACGATCTTACACTTCTATTGATCTAAAAGCTAAAATTAACTTGAGTAGGTAAGGTACCAGAGTATTGCTTCGCAAACGTGACATAACACCTAGTAATAAACTTTAAAGAAATCCCAGACCTTTTATGACTTCGGAATTGAATTTTCCACGTTTAAGCTTAGCTATGAAATCTTTCAGAACTCATGGATCGATTTTTTATCGTTAATACGGAAATATCCATGTTTAAAAATAAGATTTTCTTTTCAGCGATGGTGGACACTACAACAGTGGAAGATACAACAACGGTGGATATCACTATTAAACAAAATTAACTTTTATGTAACAAAATAATGTGTGACGGACGGACGGATATAATGGCACGGTTTGAAGGACTGGTGTAATGTACAAACTAATTTATATTGAATCTGCTTTATATTTAATGAGCTTTAAATAAATGTTGGTGGCTTAAAACTTGTATTTTTATCGTTATTTACACACATCAGTTAAGTACGGTCACCCTCATACTACAATAAAAATTCGACCATTCTGTTAAGAAATATCTTCCAAAGTAACTCATTACTTTTTAACCTACTTCAAAAAAAGAGGAGGTTATCAATTCGACTGTATGCTTTTTTTGTATCTATGTTACCTCATATCTCAGTAATTTGTCGACCGATCCCAAAAATTTTTTTGCCTACCTAGAGGGTATAACTTTTAGTTAGTCCCATTTTAGCCAATTCGGGATCTGATGATGGGATCTTGGTGTAATCGAGGGAAACCCTTAAATTATAAAGGCACATATAGTGTTTTTTTACTAGAATCTTAATGTTGACGTGTTGTTTTGTCTGATTAGGTAACATCTTGTGGAGCTAAGCTGATGGTGGAACTCCTTAACGCTTAGGAGTTCAGTAATTACAATGACAGAACTTATGATAGGTAATTTGTAGTTTTTAAAGAACAGAGTCATAAGGTGCAACCCTCCCCCCCCCCCTCTCCTGCAATCACTACGACCGACTTCAAGGTTTTTCACTTTTTTTAAAAGTTAATTTTATTTCTTAATTTTTAGTGATTAATAAGTCATAATGCACTAAAAAGTCTTAACCCTTGAAAGGAAAGGAAGCCATTTTACGCAAACAATTTCTTTTTGGAGTCGGTGCCATCACTTTGACCATCAACCATGAACAATTAGAGTACTGACTCCAAAAAGAAATTGTTTGCGTAAAATGGCTTCCTTTCCTTTCCAGGGTCAAGAGTTTATTTAAGACTTTTTAGAGCATTTTGGCTTTGAAGTCGGTTTTTACAATTTTTAAAGTATTTTGTTGATAAAACGTACAGAATGAACAGATTTAATTTAGCATCGATGCAGTCGCGCGTTAGCATCGCACGCAGTCGCGCTGTTAAAAGTCGCAGTGCGTAAAGGGTCTAATCTAATGAATGTAATATTACACCGTAAACTCATCGGATCCTACACTTATAGGTACGAATCTAGTATACCGCGCTTAAATTAATAATAATACCGGCCAAGTGCGAGTCGGAGATCAGTCGTGTGTGAGCACTTTTATTACCATAAAATTACCATAATAAGGATTTCCGTTTAATTAAGATTCGATTCCATTTAAACAACAAAATATTCGAAATTTTGAAACATAACCAGTTGTTTCTGATGATGAGGATCACACAAAAGTTTGATTTTTTTTACAGCTAAAATGAACAATCAATACACAAATATTTAACTACAGTTTCCGTTTCATATCTTAACGCGTTTTAGAGGGGAAAAAATTAAACGAAAATGTATATTCTAAATATTTAGCCTAAATTTATGGACCACAACTCTGTCATTAGTTTTATTTATTATCATTGATTGTTTTTCTTCTAAATTAATTGTATATGCTCGTGCTGTGAATTTTTAACGTATCCATCTACTACCGTTTGGGTCAGAGGGAGTGGGGACATTGGAATCTAACAAAAACTTGCCTTTTAAAACTGAATTTTACGTAAAGAAGACACTTTACCTATTGAACATTTTTTTTTAGAAAACTCACAATCATTTTAAAAGACCTATTTTAAGACGATACCCCACACCATGGGTTTAGCAAGAGGAAAAAGTCATCCCCACGTTACTTGTATGAAAGGTAACTCAAAAGAAAATATTTCTCAAAATTTTATTTTACTACTTCCGCGGGGAGATTAGAATATTTCTACTATAGAAATTACAGTTTCCTAGCACCTTAGGTCTGGCGCTGGACTGCGGACGGTCAGACGGACATGGTGAAACTATAAGGGTTCCTAGTTGGAGGACGGAGCCCTAAAAATAGATAATAAGTGATTATTAAACAGCCAAGTGAAAAAGCCAAAAGCGGACTCATTAATATTTGCAGTAATGTACCCTAAAAGAGCGATTCCCATTTTTTCTGTTGTTAAGTAGTGACTATTTAAGTAAGGTTTTTTACCTCAACTTAAAACATTCTTGATTCATAAATCACTCAAATTTGAACTATCCAGTTCTGAAAAAAGCATTGTATTGAATATTTTTTTCTAAATTTTATTGAATAGCTTTTGATATTATGAAGACAGTCCAAGCAAGCAGAAATTGCGAGGTTTATAACGTTTGCTAAAGTTTAAATAAAACCACATCGAAGGGATTTATTCAAAGAGTACCAATTATGACATGCTGTACACACATCCAACAGCATATAATAGATGACTCGAAATGTTGTATATTTATGACTGTAATTTGTTATGTGTATCAATGAATCAATGAAAACCGACAAATTGCGAGTCGGACTCGCCGACTGAGGGTTCCGTGCCAACTTTAACTGAATTAGGGATCCCCTTACTTCCACTAAGCTAAAATACCACAATATTTTGTTGACAACAAATTTTGAAAAGAATTTGTTTGAAAAACAAAGTTATGGTTGCGGTTGTTGAAAATGTGCTATATCTCAAAAACTACTAGTTCGATCCCATCCAAGCCAATTTTTGTTAAAAGTATTTGTTAGGATTTACGTAATATATTTTTTTGTCAAAATTTACAACTTGCTGTCTTTAGAAGTTAGATGGGAGAGGGGGGGACGCCCATTTTACGACTTTGGAAGCATCTATCTATCAAACGTAAGACTTTAAAAGAAAATGGTTTAAGGAACCTCTATGTCATTTTAAAATATCTATCCATAGACACCCCATACACATAGGTTTTTTTCGGTTCTAGTTTCATGTATGGGAGCCCCCCTTAACTATCATTATTATTTTTTCAAAATTTACACTCGCTTAGTTTAAAAGTTAAAGTGGGAGGGGGCGCCCATTTTACCTCTTTGGAAGCGTATATCTCGCAAACGTTAGGCTTTAGAGCAAATGGATTTAGGAACCCCTCTGTCAATTTGAAAGACCTATCCATAGATAGGCAAGGTTTGACAAAAAAAAATATTTTTTGGTTTTAGTTTTTGTATAAGAATCGTAAAGCGGCATCTTTCTATTAAATTTCAACAGTTGATGGTTATAGTTACAGAATAAAATGGCTGTGACCTAGGGACGGACAGACAGGCAGACTTGACGAAACTATAGGGGTTCCGTTTTTTGCCATTCGGCTACGGAACCCTGAAAAATGAAATGAAACAGCGGCATTTAGAGCAACGATGAGCTATTTCTGGTGTCAAGCCTGGAGTATCGGCGGGAAGTGTATGTTCGAAAAGATAAAACTGCCCCATGGGAAACATACTAAGCTACTTTTTTTTCTCTAGTTTTTTTTTTAAAGAAAGCGATCACGTCGAGGCTCAGGCCAAATATTGCAGGAAAATGGTAGCTCCATCGCGCGCGTTTTCTTTGAAATTTGAATTTCGAAGTATGAGTTTAAACTGAGTTGATGACCGTGTCATCAATTCATAGAGCACGAAATTTATTCGTGGTGTCAGTTCCAGTGGTGTAGTTCAATAATAAAATCTAACATCGAAGTTAAAAAAATACCTTATGAACTCATGTGACTTGTGTATTACGAAAAATTTGAAATCAGTCTCATTACCTAAGTGTAAGTAATCATTCTAATTAGATAAGTGGTTTTAGAAAAAAAAAACTTTTGCTAATGTTCATACGTGTCAAATGTTTTTTTCTTATGAGTTGTGTTTTATCGCAGATTTTATATATACGGGTATGTAACTGTTGAATGGTTTTAGTGATTATGGATTTGTATTGCAATTTGTATGTATTTGTAATTAAACTACGAGTTTGTGATGTGCAAGAAAGAGATGTCTTATAGCTCTTCTCGTCTTGGTGCTAATTAAAACAAGACGTTGAAACATCTATATTTTATAGTTGCTATCAATACTTTTATTGCTTCATAATGTACAAAAGGTGTAACAATTTTAGAAATGTGCGATCATTATGAAGTCTTTCGGGTGTTGCAAAATACGTAATAAAGTGACAGGAAGCTTAACTATACAAAATATCATCGTATTTACTCGTAGTTCGAAAAAAGAAGGCCACTTCAAAGCAACGTCTTTATTTAGTTAAATATATGTAAATGAATAAATATTAATAATAACTTTTGCGATCATATCACAGTTCTTGGCTTTGAGGTATGCTAATATTTGTGTTCGCGTGGGTCCCATTTGTTGACTTCTGTTTTCTTCAGTAGCGGTAGTTGTTTCGACCGCCATTGTAGGCGCCGTTGTCTCTGCAAAAAACATAGTTGCATATGAAATAAACAAATTTTATGGTTGCTACATCAAAAATTGAATTGAAGTCAGAGTCCTACGTGATGATAACAATACATTGACTATACTGGGTGTTGTTTTGGTCAGCGACGAGTGACTCAGAGGTGCTTGTACAAACGATACTAAGCCAAAATATATATATAAACCTTTATTAAGACAAAACCCCACGAAATCAATTTATTATTGCGATACTAAAAGGTCTCCTCCTCATAGTTTACTAGCTACGGCGTTGTATTTCGTAGATACGCTTGATTTACGTGTAAGGGTGCGAGTTTCCCCATTTGTTATTTAGAATTAAGTAAAGAGTTTTTCTTTTTAGTATAATTTAGAATATTTTTTAAAATTAAACATAAATCATAATATCATACCTGAATCCCACACAATTGACGTCACTGACCAACAACATCCTGTATAATAATAGCTGGTGTAGTCCCGTCTGGTGTAGTGGTCGAGAAATCGCCTACTACGCAGTGGATTGCGGGTTCGATCCCCGCACAATACAAACATTTGTGTGCATAAACATGTCTGTTTGTATCGGTCTGGGTGTTTTCTATGTATATCATGTATGTGTTTACAAACAAAAAGTATTGAAGTATTATATCCGTTGTCCGGCACCCGTAACACAAGCTTTGAGTAGCTTACTTTGGGACTAGATGGCGATGTGTGGGAATGTCCAAAGGATATTTAATAGCTAATGAACTACCTACGCGAACTCTTTTTCGAATAAGCCTAAGTACTCGCTACTTGCAAGCGATTAGTGGGTAATGTTGATTCTTTCAATTAATTTTGTCGTATATGCGACTTGGTGGGGTGGGACGTTTTCATCGTTTGGCTGAGTGACATTTTTTGGCTGTCTGGGCCCTGTAGTAAAAATCCTTCTCTGTCAACTGCGGGCCTTAGAATAACTAAAATTACTTACGATGAAGGATGCTGCCTGTTATACTCCAACGACCGCAGAATAGCTGCAGGTATCGGCGGTGGAGTGGGTATATGCGACCCGATGGGGTGAAAGCCGTTCTCATCGGCGGTGTAAGTGAGTGAGATCTGCTGCCCGTCCGGGGCCCGGTATGAAAAGCCTCCCTCGGCTGTCACAGCGGGGCCCTCGGGGCCTGGAGCGCGGGGAGCCCCACTCTCGTGCGCTGAGATGCCGGTGGGGGTGTCGTAGCTAGAAGATGCCAAAGGCGATAGATTTTAAAAAACAGACATACTGAAGCAGTTGTATGTAATGTCACATTGTGGTAAGTATTGATATCCTTTCAGAACAAGTCTTGGTCGCAGATCCATCTAAGTTAGGCACCGTTGATAATCATTTAATATGGTGGAATTCAAATATTATTGGGCCACGAACAATATTCAGCTTATGCAAAATTTTCAGATGCATCAATCTCTAGAATGCGAATCTTATGAATATTGAGGAGTGGTAATCAAAGAAGGTCCTTTTCTGAATTTACCCCTTGCCTTAATAACTTCTAATCAAAACATCAAAATACCAAAGCGCTCTTTGAGGCTTCCGCGAACTTTTGAACTGCCCCTCTGCTCTAGCAACGCAACATCTCATAGTGCCATGCTCAGAATATGTCGCGATTTTAATGATCTCACATCTGTCATCGACGAGGTACCTGACATCTACAACTTGTCTATAAATAAATTTAAATCAGCAGTAATTAAATTGCTACCGGATGAGTTGACCTAGGTATCTCTCTTCTGTGTAGCTCACTAAATTGGTTGTTACTGTCCTAATTTAATAATTTATTATTGTTTTTTCTATTATCATTTGTTATTTTATTCCATCGGAGTCCTGTTATTCATTAATTCAATTTGATTTAACTTTTCATTAATTATAATCCAATTATTTTCTTTTATTGATGTCATATAATGTTTAATTTCAATCCAATTCACCAAATTATACTGTTGGCCTGATAAGCATGCTGTGTGTAAGCGCTCTTGGAGCTGCAACAAATTATAATGTAAAAAAATTGTATTATATTGTTCTATTATATGATTCAGATCTGTTGTTTGCACCAAATTAAAAAAAAAAAAACATCACAATATATTATACAGGTGTGTTTAGTGAGTTTGAAAATCAACTTTACTCTACAATTTCACGTGGGCGTAATAGCAAATAAAAAAATATTGCTGCAAATAGCTCCCTTGGGCACAATATCTGTAGCAGATTCATACCGCAATCTAAAGTTACGAGCGCAGTTTACGTAGCAGCACGCAGTACGAAGTACGAATATATATATATATATTCGTACATATAATACATGTATATATAATACGTGTAGGCTTTTATGTAGCCTAGCTTAGTTGTAGTTTTGCATTGATTTGATATCAGCACGTCCCAAATTTGTTTGTATTCTACACAATACAAGTACATTTTCTAAATGGTATGGGATGTTTAGGGTTCCGTAGCCGAATGGCAAAAAACGGAACCTTTATAGTTTCGTCAAATCTGTCTGTCCGTCCGGCCGTATGTCACAGCCGCTTTATTCTGTAACGATTAGTATTACACAGTTGAAACTTAGTATGTAGATGTATCCTATTAACCGCTTTTCGATTATTATCCAAAAAATAATTAAATTTATTTACATGAAACTAAAACCATTCTTTTTTTTGTCAAACCTATGCGTGAAGGTTGTCTATGGACAAGTCTTTTAAAAGGACATCGAAATTCCTTAAATTATTTTCTCTAAAAGTCTAACGTTTGAAAGGTAGACGCTTCCAGAGTTGTAAAATGGGCGTCCTCCAATCTTACTTTTAAACTAAGAGAGTGTAAATTTGAAAAAATCACTTAATGTAGACCTTGACAAAGACTTTTAACAGAAATTAGTTTTAACGAGATCGAACTAGTAGTTTTTGAGAGAGAGCACATTTTTGGTAACCGCAAGCATAACTTTGTTATTCATACAAATACTTTAAAAAACAAAGTCTTATTTGCTGTCAACAAAATATAGTGGTATTTTGGCTAAGTGGGAGTAAGTAGATCTCTTATTCAGTTAAAGTTGGCACGGAACCCATGCAAGTCTGACTCGCACTTGGCCGGTTTTTCTTCAAGGTGCGTGAGAATAATACTGCTTCTGGGTTACAAATACTCGCTTTATCCTTCGCTACATTTAGAATGTTTGTCGAACAAAAGATAACTTTTGTGAATATATGAGACTAAAAGCGACGCCCAATATAAAACAGCATCAATCAAAAACTCTAAAGCAGTATGCAAATTATTACATGGTAATTCGGTTCGTCGTCACTATAGCCATTTGATTAAAGGTACTGCTGAAGTGATTAGCGGTAAAGTTCAGACTCCTACTCAGACTAAAGGTTGTCCTACCTAAAACAGGCGTGATTATACTCGTAGTGCCAAAGGTTGATGTACCTAAACGGTAGGTTCATTTTGCTTATAACAATACAAAAAACCTGCCTAGGGCGAGTCGAACTCGCGTACTGAGGGCTCCGTGCCAATTTGAACTGAATTTTGGAATCCACTTACTTAATCCACTAATCTAAAATACCACAATATTTTGTTGACAGCAAATATCACTTTGTTTTTCATAGTGTTTGTATGAATAACAAACTTTGTTTTTCATAGTGTTTGTATGAAGAACAAAGTTATGTTCGCGGTTGTTGAAAATGTGCTATATCTCAAAAACTACTAGTTCAATCCTATCCAAACCATTTTTTGTTGAAAGTATTTGCTAAGATCTACATTTTTTTTTCGAAATTTACACTAGCTTAGTTTAGAAGTTAGAGAGGGGGGACGGCCATTTCACCACTTCGAAAGCGTCTATCAATCAAACGTTGGACTTAAAAAAATTGGTTTTAGATAAGATAAGATAAATCTTTATTTGCATTAAACATGGTAATACAGATTAAGTTCTTACATTTATAAAAGGGCATTCATGTTTAATCGATATATCGATAAGCAAATCTTTTGACATCGTCATGCAAACAAATTATATAATTAAATCAATTGAATACATATAAATTACAATAAAATTAATAAAAAAGAATGTCAGTATTTAAAAATAAAATGTCAAGAATCTACAAATAAATTAGGCAGTGCTAGTCAATCCTTAAAGTACCTACAGTGTCAAAAATATGTATATATATTAATGGTTATAAATTTAAACAATTTGTTAATCTTTTCATTTGTCCATCCAGGCAAAAAGTTGTAAATTCATTTATGGCATAAAAACAGTTGTCAATAAGAATTTTAAATATTATTTTCTTGAAAGCAGTGAAAGGAAGACATTGGATACAGTTCGGAAGTAAATTAAACAATCTAACGCACATGCTATAGCTGTTCTTTCTAAAACAGGCTGTAGTTGATGGTGGTACATTTAACTTATATGGATATCTTTTTTTGACATTTCTCGGTTCGTACCTATTTGTAAAAATGTTCATATTCTTTTTAACAAATAATAAAATTTCAAAAATATATAGGGATGGTAATGCAAGTACATTAAGTTGTTTAAAAAGAGGTCTACACGATTGTAACTGCCCCACCCCACAGATGGATCTAACACATTTTTTTTGTAAAATGAAGGCACGATCCATGTCCGTCGAATTACCCCAAACAATCAGCCCATACCTTAACACGGAGCTTACATAACCATGATATGCCATCAGTGCTGCTTCAACGCTGGCCAACTGCGTAAGTCTATACAGTGCATAAACGAACCTGCTTATTTTTTGGCATACCATATCAACGTGATGTTTCCAAGTCAGTTTAGAATCTATAACTATGCCAAGGAAAGTTGCAGATGTAGCTTCTGAAATGGTTTCATTGCGATGGTGCAAGGATAGCTGGGGGGGTTCAGCATTTTTATTACTAAATTGAATGTATTTGGTTTTATTTGTATTTATTTTCAAGTTTCAATTTGTTATTTTAGCGATTTCATTATTAATCTCAGTGTTGTAGTCAATCTTGGGTTTTTTATGTATCGTGATAGATATGTCATCAGCAAAAAGAATTACCGGATATTCAGTATTCTCAGGAAGGTCATTAATGTAGAGTATAAAGAGCAATGGTCCCAAGATACTGCCTTGAGGAACACCTGAATTATTTATTCTATTTTTTGATTTGTATGACATACTTTGAAGTCTATCATTCAAACTTGAAATCTCCACAAATTGCTCTCTACCACTAAGATAGCTTTGGATCAACTCGTAAGCAAGTCCTCGTATTCCATACGATTCTAGTTTTGACAACAGTGTTTTATGATTAACGAAATCAAAAGCCTTAGACATATCGAACAGTACTGTAGCTACGGGATTTTTTCTGTCCATGTGTATTGATACGTTTTTTATTAGGGAGTAACAGGCAAGTGCGGTTGATCTTCTCTTTCGAAATCCATATTGTTCTTCCTTTAGGAACCTCCATGTCATTTTAAAAGACCTATCCGTAGACACCCCCACACGCATAGGTTTGTTCTAAAAAAAAATGGTTTTAGTTTCATGTATGGCCCTTAAATATCATTATTTTTAATTTTTAGTACTATAAGGGTCGTGAATCGGTTAACAGGATCTTAATATATAAAATTCTCGTGTCACAGTTTTCGTTGCCATACTCCTCCGAAACGGCTTGACCGATTTTGATGAATTTTTTTGTGCTTATGCGGTATCTATGAGAATCGGCCAACATCTATTTTTCATCCCCCTAAATGTTAGGGGTAGTCCACCCCTAAAAAAATTTATTTAGTTTTTAGACAAAATTTTTAATTTCTATTTTTTTATGATACATCATACAAAAATACATACAACACTAAATTTTTACTTTCTTATCACCAACCCCTATTTTTTATAGCCATTTTAGTAATTTAAGGCCGAAACAAAATTCGCTGGGAATGCTTAACTTTTAAACTTACGGGACTCGGCGGGACGGGGCCGGGGCGAGATGAGAATGGGGTTAAAGATTATAAAATTTCAACAGTGTGATGCTTATAGTTATAGAATAAAGGGGCTCTGACATACGGACGGACAGTCAGACAGACTTGACGAAACTAGATGAGTTCCGTTTTTTGCCATTCGGCTACGGAACCCTAAAAAAACTATCTATAAACAACTCCCCTCGAATCAGATTATCGCGTCAATCGAACTTATTTCGTGTGGTATTTGATTCCGGGTTTCGCTGTTTTTCCGAAAATCTATACTAATATTATAAAGCTAAAGAATTTGTTTGTTTGTTTGAACGTGTTAATTTCAGGAACTACTGGACCGATTTAAAAAAAAAACCTCGGATAGCTTTTTAATCAGAAAAGACTTTACGGTCGGCTCACGTCAAAACATCACGCTGCGATGGGAGGGGTATGAGCAATCTCAATGCACGCAAACGTAGTCGCGAGAAACAGCTAGTCAAGTTTCAAATCTTGACCCTTATAAAGCAAATACTGTATTTTCTTAAAAACACAAGAATAGGCACCGTCATATATAAGACGAATTTGTATATTCATAGTAGATGCTTGAATGCTAAGAATAGCTAGTGAACCTAAATCTTGATTTACTTGAGTACTTGGGTGAGTAAGATGTGTGAATCACATATTACAGTAGTGTACGAGTAATATGTATATTCATACCCATAATTTAATAAATATAAGTCATCGACGATTTTCACAGTCAGTGTGGTCAAAAATATAGCTAGACCCTCCCCTTTTAGCGCTTTGCTATTGTCGACAAAAGGTTATCATCATCATTTTCATCTTTCGGGTCGTAAGCTCTGCCATCTTTAACCCTGTGCTTACCTGAATCGATAGGTGCCGTCTCCATTGTTAACGTTCTCGAAGCGCGAAGGGCCAGCGTTGTTGAAGCCACCAGACAGGCCTCCGGAGTACCCCTGAGACAGGTGGTCTAATCGGCCGCCAGCCACACAGACCAGGGCAGCAGACAATAGAATTAACTGAAATAGAATATATTTTTTACTGAATGAAATAAGGAGAGATTTCATTGAAGAAGAATTGAAAGCTGATAGGAGTTGCGTTGTAATTGGCACTGGTTATTTATTCAGTAAATAATATAAGAAAATTTGGTATTGGTTGATATTTAGATATAAATTTGCTGATATACAGTGTGTCTGGTCACCGGTGTTCGACCCGTTAGGACGCAATAGTATGATCAATTTCATCGAAAATCCACTATGACCAGGCACAATGTATACAGGGTGTTGTTTTGGTCAGTGACTGATAACTCAGAACTTGGAACTCAGGGATGATAATATGAGTTACATTTAATCAAAAAAATATCTTCAAATTATATGCAAGTTTTATAAAAGAAAACATCTTCACAACATTCTAAAAAATATCAAAAAACAACGTCCTGTATAGGGTGTAAAATAAGTACGAGCAAAATTCAAGGGGGGCGCTGTCAATCCAGTTTCAAAGACAGGAAAAAAAGGAAATTAAATGTTATAAAGAAATTTGTAATAAGAAAACACAAAATTCAAGATTTTTTTAGTAGGTATTCTAGACTCAACTCTTTAGAGTTGTTTACCACCCCCTTGAATTTTCTCGCACTTTTTTAAACTCTCTGTATAAAAAAGATAAAGTAGTTGTATGACAATATGTCCCCTGATCTCAAAAACTCTATACAGGGTGTAATTAAAGTACGATCCAAATTCTAGGTGGTTAAGAGTCGAGTCTTTGATACAAAAAAAATGTTTTAAATTTTTCTGTATTCTAATCTCAGTTAACAACCACGCCCTTGAATTTTCTCGTACTTTTTACACCTGTATATTTAACACAGGAAAGCAAATAATAAAAGAGTGCACACTGAAGTCCATTTTCTATTCTTACAAAAAATACGTTATTCGAAATGATGGTACCTAAATATAAATCCAAGAGAAAAGCTATAAAATAATATCTTTACTATTAATACTCGTGAGAATAAAAATATTAAATCAATTTTTCGCTTAGCCGTACCTGTCCTGACATAATTAAGAAGGGATGGATTGTAAAGACAAGATTTAGAGAGTTTAAATTTGGAGAACTTAGATCTGCTGTAAGTAAATAGAAAATGTTATTATGAGCAGGCCAATTCTATCATGAA
This sequence comes from Pyrausta purpuralis, assembly GCA_963924145.1. Classification (NCBI taxonomy): domain Eukaryota; kingdom Metazoa; phylum Arthropoda; class Insecta; order Lepidoptera; family Crambidae; genus Pyrausta; species Pyrausta purpuralis. Next base: position 24,056,153 of record OZ001644.1, on the reverse strand, counting down.
TTCAATAACATAAATGTTTATTTAATTTAGTGTTGAAATGTTTAATTAATTTTTGAATGAACATGAAAGATATTCAAGTTATTGCTTTTGTCTTATATTCACAATAGGTTCATATTAACAATTATTATTTATATCTTTTATCCCGTTTTTTTGTGATGCTATCAGCGCGAGCCATAATTTTATGCAGTACATTGTCATTAGAACAAACGCAATTCTACATATAAAAGGATGTTCTAATTGCCATTAAGTTTCATGAAGCTTTAAATCTACAATAGAATTTATAGATTTTTAGTATTTTCATTTTCTTAATTTACATACGGTACTAGTTTAATTTATCTAACAAAAAAACTGTGCAGCTGTGGTAGCCCTGTGAAATATTATGTTTTTCTTAAGAAAGTTATAACATAATGAATAAAATAAACTTTATCAGCAACCCTTATATTTAGTATTAAGTAGAATGTGTGTAAAATCCGATAAATATTCCTACTTATTTATCGTAGGAAGCCGAGAAAAGGGATTGTGAATACACATTCTATCTCCGAATCTTATTTTCAGAAATCGAATATTTTAAACTGATTTCAATATCGATATCTCGAGCCCGTATGTTTTACTTACCAGTGTCGACATAGTGTGGCTGTGGAGCGTGTCTGCCAAGTGCTGGGGCTCAGGATGCACTCTTCTTATATCTACCGCGCTGCCCTTTCGGCGGGTTGCCTCACCTTGCTCGTATTGTTGAACCGAGATGCGATTTAAGTGATGAGAGATGTGAAACAAAAGAATGATGATTAAGAACCTCGAAGAAATTCGAAATGGCATATGTAGTAACTGACATTCTAGCAACGGCTATTTCCAGTAGAAACGATACTGCTGATACGACTTTGAATATAGAAAAAGGCACATTTTTACGAAAAATGCCATTGGTCAAAGTTATGTCTTGTTGAATGAAGCTTAAAAAATATACAAGCAAATATTGCGGTCACCATATATGTAGCCGTGTAACAAGTGGTTAACGTAATTGCTAAATATAACTATAGATGACGATTAAATCTTATGACTAGAGGAATCACAATGACTTATTTAACGAGAACTTACAAATAACTTACACACCATCAACACGCAACCACCACTTGTAAATATAGAAAGCTTCGCATTAGAAAATTATAACTAGTTCTGCGAAAACCTGCGGTGTTGAGTTTTTTTTTCTTACTTTTCAAAATAGACTATATTCAACAACTTATCCGTTCTGTTTTGGACGCTCGGGAGGAAATGATCCACTTTTACATTTTTTTTCTTTATAGACGACCTCCGTGGTGTAGTGGCTAAGCACGCTGGTTTCAAAGCGTCGCCGCCTCGAGGTCCCGGGTTCGATTCCCGGTCGGATCAATGTAGAAATCAAAAACTTTCTATATTGTTTCGGGTCTGGGTGTTGTGGTTCCACCGTTGTGTCTGATTTCCATAACACAAATGCATTAGCTCCTTACTTTGGGATCAGAGCAATGATGTGATTGGTGTCCAAAATTTATTTTATTTATTTTTATATTTATATTTTTGCCTCACCCAATCGTCGACTGGTGTTGTGTGGATTTAATGCTTTAAGCATTAAATCCACCATTTGTACTTTCCCATGTCTGTGCAATAAAGAATAAATACACGCCTAAGAAGTAAATAATCAAACGCAAGGTATGACGAACTGGTCAATATTTGCCCGCTACCGCTCGTGTCTTGTCCTCCGCCATGTTCCCGCTTTGCCGGCGCCCCGTCGGGCTCCGCCCCTAGTTCCGTACGCAAGGTGAGAATGTAAACTATAACAGACAGTTAAATATGTTCAGAAGTTCACCTTTTGACCCGGCCAAGCCCAAAGGATGCATTTATCATAACTCTGCTATCAGATCTAAACGGCAGCCGTATCAGCGATCGAGATGGGATATATTTCTGAGGTCAGAATATAGAGTATGACCGAGTGTATCAAAAATTGGTAAATATAGACTAGCTTATATTATTTTTTGGATATACATAATAGACAGAGCCATCCAGTATGATTGATTTGTAAAGAAATATGTACTAAGATACAAATAACATCTGTACATAACCGTTTTATGTCTGCCTACCAGATTTACGTAAAGTCCGCTTCTCTGCTAGTCAAATATTGTAAACAATCTTGACATTCCTATTTAATGAAATAATTCATTTTAAAATAAGATAAACACACAACATATCGTTGAATACTGAGATATTTTAAATCAAACAGTTAATACACTTTTTATTGATATTATTTCAAAAGTTATTAAAACAATGTTAACATTATTGGACTAGCAAAAAGTAACGGACTTTACACACTTCGATTTCATGTAAAATATTACTCAGGACGAGACCAGTAAAAGATCACTAACTTGAGTCTGTTAAATTCAAATTTTAATCTGCTTTAATCATCATTTCATACACGATTATTATGTACTATTACAAACCTAACATGATTTTCTGCCTTTCCATACCCTTCTTATTCTAAAGTGCAAGTTGTTCACGTCAAACATTATAATAGTTCTGTACAAATTACAGATTTATCGGCGCTACAAATATTACGACCAACTAAAACAAAGAGGATCATTTACCTCCGTGCCGTTGTCAGGGGTAACCAACCATTGGAGCGCGTGCTAAAAGTATGATATCGTAATGTGTTTGAATAGAATACAGTAAACATTTACCTAATAAATAAATATACGCCAGACAACAAACCAATTGTCGTGATTTCGAAGCAAGGAATTTTCTTCCTTGTGTTACGAATACCTGACAACGATCATGAGGGGAGCGTCTCCCATAAATACTGAAATACATACTAAACAACCATGACTCAGGTACAAATATTAGTGCTCAACACACAAACATTTGCCCCTTGCCGGATTCGAACCCGTCACGGCCGGCTTAATAGTCAGGAGTTCTATCCAATACACCAAACGCGTCGTCGTCCTAATAACAGCTTGGTTGCATCTCTTTAACACGATGCTCTTACTATCACAATGCTACAGTTACAACGAATTTTAAAGCGCACGGAAAATCATCCCCCACGTATTCCTAGCTCGCTTTAAGATAACACATTACGACATATGCAATCAGCACAGCTTTAAAATGTACTGAGGTGTACATTTTAAAGCTGTGCTGATCCTGCGGTGCGGATCCTGCTTAACGGCGTTTATGTTTTAACCTTTTTTGTAAATAAATATTTTTTTCTTAATTTCAAAAGCAAAAATGTTTGCCAACCCTGTAACGTGTAAATACTTGTGGAGTCACAGATCGGGCGGCGCATTCAAACGCGATGTTTATGCGCTGCCTGCGCCAAGTCGATTGAGATCTCTAGGAATTAGACACTTTGTGGTTTGGCAGGTATTTCAAACCTATGTTTCGTAGCGATGGAATATTTCAGTGCAGATCACAGGAGACTTGTACAGATATTAGTTATAGTAAACCATTGATCCACGCATAAATACATAATATAAATTAACCAACATTTAACATAGAGCAGACAATGACATTTAAATTTACACATTCCGTTTACTCAAAAAATACTTCTATGCATTAAAATAATTATCAATTTCCACTCTTGCTGATGTACAACGATACATCTTCTTTTAGATCTTTCTATCCAGTACAATTTCTGGTTAAATCAGCTTCCAACTCGACTGAAAACCAATACTATGTACTAATAATAGAAGATAATAATATCATTGACACACGGGGTAACATTCTCTATAGCTCGCACACGCATTCGAAACCTCTTAATGTAAATTTACACTTACAATGAGATGTGAAGACAATATCATCGCAGAACTACAAGTTATCTGGCATCCTCATAGTATGCAAAACAAGAATAGCATACAATACATAATAGCAAGTTATACAGCTAAGATAAGGCATGAACCGACAACGCTCCATGTTCAATATGGATTGTGTGAACCCGTAGTACCTTCTGAGGTTTCTTTTGTTTTGATTCCGTGTATTATTTTCTGACTTACCTATGAAAGTTTTTTTTTGTCAGAATACCATTTGAACTATATACTTTAATATGTCCCAGGCTCGCTAAAGATATTGAAAAGAGTGCCAGTAGAACCGAGGCGCTTAATACAATAATCCATATCGGATACGTATATTCATTTGTGAATTTCTCGGATGAAAATCAAAACGTAGACAAATCGTATTCGAATCCACTTATACGCCGATCAAACCAGATAAAATCTAAATTGTAACTGCGTAGTTACCCAAAACAATAATTTCAATCTTTCTGCATGACTAAAGGTATTACTAAGTAAATTATTTGAACATTTAGTCCACTTTTGGACGCTCTTATTTGTGCAATAATGTTTTAATATTAAAAAATATAAAGGCGATGGGCAGGACACAAAGTGCGAAGAACTGATGGCCGTTTGGGCTGGAAAGTTCTAGATTGGAGACCCTTCAACGAAAAACGCAGCGTAGGTCGTCCACCGACGAGATGGACAGACGAACTTGTAAAGATCGCAGGATCAAACTGGATGCAGACCGCTAGTGATCGGTCGCTGTGGAAAGCCGTGGGGGAGGCCTATGTTCAGCAGTGGACGTCCGATAATGATGATGATGATCATGATGAAAAAAATACAGTTGCGAATAGGATCGGATGTGTGTGTAAGCGCCCTAATACAGTTTTCAACACTTTTAACGCCAGAATAAACAAAAGCCATTCACCTCAAGGATTATTCTTTAAAATGTTACGCAGAATACGCTCATGCATATTATTCTCAAACCAGCCTTTGCCTGCAAGAAAGGACAATAATATTTTTTCGGCAACATTTCACTAAGCGTGACGATCACAAAGAAATGTGTGGGACTGATTCTTAGAAAAAGGTCACACGTAATAAATTATTAAGGTATGTGTGTAGGCGTCATATGTTTCTTCCCAAATATCTGTATTTTAAAAATGGTACCTACCAACGTACCAGTAATCCTTATTGAAGGCAGAAGAAAAACATTTCACTACAATCTTGCATTTTCGTCTGATGATGGCGTATGAGTAAGTTTTAAAATTTTAGCCGTATTGGATAAATTCTTCCTTAATTAAATCATCATCATCATTATCAGCCAAAGGGCGTTCACTGCTGAACATAGGCCTCCCCCACGGCTTTCCACAGCGACCGATCACTAGCGGTCTGCATCCAGTTTGATCTTGCGATCTTTATAAGGTCGTCTGTCCATCTTGTTGGTGGATGTCCCACGCTGCGTCTCTGGTGGAAGGGTCTCCAATCTAGAACTTTCCTGCCCCAACGGCCATCAGTTCTTCGCGCTATGTGCCCTGCCCATTGCCACTTGAGCTTACTGATTTTGAAGGCTATGTCCGTTACTTTAGTTCTTCTACGTATCTCCTCATTTCTGATTCGATCCCGTAGAGAAACACCCAGCATAGCCCTTTCCATCGCTCGTTGTGTGATTTTGAGCAAAATAAATATTAATTTAATTAATTTTTTTTTTTATTTTGATTAAATAAATAAATGAAATAATTAGATATTTTTGCACTTTATTTCTGCATGGATGGTAAATACAGGGTATGTTATTATATTTGTTCATAAAGTTTCAAAAAGTAAAAGTATTCTGAAACGTGTATCGTGCAAAGTGCTGTATAGGTTCTCGCAGGCGTTAAGGTTTCGAACTAATCTTTCGGAGCCGTACATAATCAATTCTTTTGATGTAAGTACGCATGTACTCATTTGTGTTCCATCAGACTTTAGTATGATTGAACTATAGATATATGAACATCTGTAGGTATTCGATTTTATTTTATCCACTATGTACGATACAGACACAACGAGCCGGCAGCATGCCAAAACTCCGTGAGGCAATAAAATAAAACTCCTAGTCAAACAAACATGGGAGATTTCCCATCCCAGACATCGTGGAGTATGACGCACGAAGTCACTCCGTTGTATTCGATAAAAACTAAATCTAGTACTTACGATAGAAAACAGTCTGATGCTGTCAAAGATCTGGAAAAAACTAGAAAGCGACACGCTGCAATACCTACTTTTCGACGATCGAGGGAAAAGCAAAGATCTTGATCTTGGTGCCTCGAAATAGATAGATAGAGGGAAGCTCATTTCAATTCAATCTCAACTCAACTAGACGTTCATATTACAAAAGTAACAAAAACCTTGTTTTACACTATTCACTAAACAATCCATCATCATTAATAAATGGGTAATTTAATAATAACTTCAATTGAAACAAAGTACTTACATACACAAAGATAAATTTTAAAAAAAAACAGCCAAGTCCGAGAAGCACACTGATCGTTCCGTATTTTGTCTTTTTTGCTTTATTTGTGCTATAAAACATTTTTTCAGTACCTACCTAGTTGCGAGTTTCAAAATTTCAGCGAGTGCCTTTGTGGATGCAGACAAAATCGTCATTACATTAAGGTACGCATAAGATAATAAGATTAAATAATATAATTTATTTACCATCATTGTAATAAAATACATATAGTCAAGAAAGGGGTAGTCAGTTTAAGTTTTTTCGAACAAACGGTTTTCCGACACTACGCTACTCCGACAATACGTTACTCTGACAATATGTTTATCCGACATGAGTTTTATCAGTAATAAAAAAAAGTCATAAAAGTCATTTACTTATACAAATAGGCCCACTTTTACACTTCCCAATATAAACCCTACCACCTTCCAGTCAAGATGCTACTTCGACAGAATGATAAATTGTCATGAATTTACTCAGATACCCTGCTTCACCGACGAAATGCTATACCAACATTACTGTACCCAGACCCCGTTATTAAGCTTATCTGATGCTTATATCTTTTGTACTTATATCCCTGATACTTAGCGTAGTGATTCTTAAAGTTTAATTTTGTTACATTTGAAAAGTATTATAGACCTGAGTATTCGAATTAAATTCCAGCTTGATACCTCTACGCGTTCTTGAGAAAAAGGGTAGAAGCAGAAACCTACAGAACCCGAATTAATAATATAATACAAATTAAATTCAATAATAATGATATTTTGGACCATTAATAGTGCATATGTGTCAAAAAATAATTGACTATTTTCCGTAAGAAATCAAACATACAGACTCGCGAAATTTGGTCCTAAGTGCTATTACTACTACTAAACATACCTTAAAGACAAATTCTCGTATCTTCATACTTCTCATGACCGGTCCCTTCGCTCCAGTAACTCTCTCCAACTGTTCACTCCGCGTCACTCTCCTGGCTTCATGTCCAATTCATTTACCCTCACAGCCATTCGACTTTGGAATGGCCTCTAAAAGACAGCACAAGCATCCACCTCCAAATTCTCTTTCAAGATGGCCCTCCGAGCACTTTACAAGGAAGAGATATCGAACTTGTCTCACTGACCTCTTCTTTTTTTCTCACATGTGTACCATTATTATTATTAGTATTATTATTATGTGTATGTACTATGTGTATGTTTATTATTCCATAATTATGTATTAATGTATACGGTATTTATGTAATAAGTAGTATGTATGTTTATTTTTTGTTTAAATATCTATCGTAGTTTCAATCAAGCTCTCACTTTTGCCCTTCTATCACTTCCTTCGCGCCGCCAGCAATTTACACCTATGATTGACTGGTAGAGAATGCTTTTAGCATTAAGTCCGCCATATGTGTTTTGTTTGTGCATGAAGTGTTTTAAATAAATAAATAAATAAAAATAACAACCATTTTAATAACCCCAAAAATAAAGTTGTGTTAGGAAGTTTTTGTTCGTGATAAGTCATCATAACTCACCATTTGAAACAAATATGCGCCAACTATTTTTTATACTGCTTGACATAGTGGATTTATCAAATTGGAATAGGTATCTACCTACTTAATCGTAAAACTATATTATCCATCTCTAGTGAGTTAATACTACCTATAGTAGGTATAATATTACTGTTCAGAGCTTTTTGGCCCATCTCCAATAAAACAATCAGCCGTAACGGCTGTGAGTACACAAACACAAGAGAATTATATTGAACACGCGTTTTAAAAATCGACATACGCGTATGCAAACCGCCAAGACTGTTTGAACTGTTATACGTACAAATGTAAATTTATATATGTCATTAAATACGCTTACGTATTAAGATTGGATAAAACTCTGGCCTTACTATGTACTGCAGCTATACATCTCTTACCTCTTCACAAGACCGCTTATGTCTCTTTCTCTAAGTGCTATCAGACTCTGGAACTCCCTCCCCAATACCATCAAGATTTCATCGTCAAAATATTCTTTCAAGAAGTCAATTCGTGAGTTAACTCTCAGTGAGAATTCCACGTGGTGCTTGAAAGTTTGTCCGTCTTTGTTTCCTATATATCTCTGTTAGCTGATGTTTAAATTTGTTGGTTTATTTTTTAAGTATATAAGTCATCATCATCATCATTATCAGTTAAAGGACCAGGCCACTGCTGAATATTGGCCTCCCCCACGGCTTTCCACAGCGACTGATCTCTAGCGGTCTGCAACCAGTTTGATCCTGAGATCTTTATAAGGTCGTATGTCCATCTTTTCGTCCACCGAAAAGATGGACATACGACCTTATACTTATACGACGTGGAATCTAGAACTTTCCTGCTCCATCGGCCATCAGTTCTTCGCGCTATGTGCTCTGCCCACTGCCAACATTGGTACAATCGAGGTCTCTCGTCGTGCCTAAAATTTTACAACAAAAATTGCTAGCACACACGACATAAAAACGGGCATCACTTCAAAAAAGCTGGGAAGGCTGCATCTGTAATTCAACCTCATAATTTCTAATACTATTTTCTATCCGTATGTGTCCTTCTAATACGGTACCACTTAAGTAATTCAAGATATTCGATGAAAGTAAATTGAACAAGCCTTAATTGGCGGGACAAAAATCCGAAGACGTCACCGTCTTCAGCACTTACTTCGCATTTAGCCATATTAAAGAGCGAGTGTAACCAATTCTATTTGTATGCTTCCGTGCTCCATTTAATTTGAACGCTTCTCTTGCGTAAACAATACAAAACAATCAACAATACAATACAAATACTTTGAGAATGATAAATTTTCTATGGTTTATTTTTTGTTAAAACCGCAACTCAAAATAATTTAAAAAAATAAACAGCCATCCAAAAATTGACTTAAAAGCTTTTAATAATGCATTTGCCCTCTTATCTCAAGCTTACGTTTATCAATCAATATGTCTACGCACAGCATGCACCGTCTCCAAATGAATTTGTTTCTCCTAAACAGAGGGATAATGTTATTTTGAGCTTTTTAGTCGGATTTTTCAGAGTAATTAGCAGACGAGCTAAAAATAATCATCTTGCTATGACTTTTCGTTTTCGAGACATACATGGACAATCATACATATATACAAACATACATACACTTATTCCATTTTCCTGAGTGTTTTTACAAGCCTGAATAGATCAGTATACTCAAATATTATCAAATCCTAATGATATCACAAACACACTTGCACTATTGAATTGTTTACCTCCTTTTTCACAGTCGCTTAAAAGTTATACAGTCGGTACGGGTAAAAGTAAAATTGTAGTAACCATTTTAAGGCCCGGTATCCACCAAAGCAGAGAGGAGAGGAGACGGGAAGAGATGTATTTGAATAAACCAATCAGATTTTTTTATTTTCAAATCTCTTCTCCCAACTTCCAATAACCTGCCAGCTTTGCAGCAAATCTCCTCCCGTCTCCTCTCCTCTTCTCTTTGGTGGAAACCGGGCCTAAGTTAGAACCTAGAAAGGCAGATTTATTTCTTACGGTTAGTATGTGGTTAGATTCGTTGATGACATTATCTAATGTTTAATAACCCCTTTATTAAAGAAAGTTTATAAGAAAGCTATTGTGTAAGCCCTAACGTAATTTATTATTGTGCAGTCCTATTTTCGTTGTGGGTTAATTTCTGCGCTACACACATTTATTTTCATCATAGTCTGCTGGAAAATACAAAGGGTTTAAACGCTATCTTACATTACATCCAGGTTAAGCAGTAACTGGGTTAAACCTAGGCAATGCGAAATTGCCAGTTTATGGAGCCTCTATACTGTTTAGTATTAAACTGAACCGTTGCGAAACATACAATTGCCAATTTGGACCAACAATAAAAGTGTAAGTCGTGCTCGCATTCACCTTGGCATATTATGGTTCGGTCTATATTAAGTGCTTCAAGAAAGTAATGCAGACATTAAAGGTACCTAAGCATAATTTTCAGAAACTATTATCGGCATACTCGCGGTGCCAATTCTCGTGCAGCAGTGCAGTTTGCATTCGAAAAAAGAGTTACGATCGAATTTTCTTTTTCGAAGAAAGATCAGATTTTCTTTTATATGAATCAAGAATTATAGGCATTGTGATTTCTTCCGTGTGGTTGTTTTCTTATGTGTGAATATATTTGAACTTATTTTTTTCGGTAAAATGGTAAAACTCTTTAATGAATTACTACATAGGAAAGTGCGATAGTCTGAAGAATCTGGCCTCTGACCTCACACAATTTTAGTTAGACATGGACATTTCTTCAGAAAGTGTTCTTTCTTCGCGTCACCTTCGTGGCGAAAATTTATACTGATATTATTCAAAAAAAAAAACTGCTTTAAAGAAGCTACCAAACTGTAACAAAATCTGTTAGAATCATGAAAATCGGTTCATCATTCATATAGATATTTAATATTGAAATTTCAGCAGCCACGAAAGTTACTCACCGTGACACGAAAGTTACGCAGCGTCTTTTTGGATAGATAATTCGGTAATAAAAGTATCAATTACTTGAAATATTACCTCATATTGAACCTTATACGTAATTAAATCCTGCATCTATTATACTTGCTGCTAGAAAGATAATTTGATATCACATAATGTACGTATCGGTTCATTAGCGTTTAAAAACTTACATACATCGTAATAATAAAAATCTAACTACATATCCATAAACGTGACTGGTTATTTTACAGCGATGAGTATCAAATTATTAATTTAAATGTAGATGAGACAAAAGTTAAAGTTTATGCATTTGGCTTTGAAAATGAGTTGATATCTTCTCATAATATCCAGCAAATATCTAACTACTAAAATGCAATTTGCCTAAATGTAATTTGAGGCACTACTTTGGAGGGTAAAGAGTTGATTCCTACAGATTTGCTACCATGTACTTTAGCTTACTCTTACCTTTATAACCTCAGATAATTTCGACAGAATGCGATTACTTACCAAGGAAGCGATTAAGTTACAAAATACTAAAAAAAAATTGACATAAATTGTGTTAATATAATGTCAAACATCAGGGAAAATTATTGCGTTATAAAAACACGCATTACTTTCACGGCCGATTCACCGTTCTTACCACCCATTGGACAATTGACATGCACCACCACAAAAATAGAGACAGTGAGGTCACTCCGATTTACTTTATGTTACTAGCTACAAAAACTTGCCTGTCAACAGCAGAAAAAATATTATTTTGCTATGTGTAAAGGTAGCTGTTACAGTCGCCATCAGATATATTGGAGCAGACAAAGTGACCAAATACTTCTGAACAGCTTAAAATGTCAATAAGTTCCATACACTACAAGTTACCATTAATATCAGAACATTTATTACTTCATAAATATCTGAGAAGATGATAGTCAATAACTTCTATACACACAAATAACCAACAATATCTGAACACTATCTATATCTGACACTTTCATGACAGTGATGACAATACTGAAAACTACAAAGCGTTGCAAACTGCCAGCGTCATCTTACTGTAATATAAACTATGAAAAGAGTTCCTAGTATTTATAATTAACTTGGAAGCCCTTCCTTCTGCAATTTTCCTCGACTGCTCAGATATATAAGACTGTCTGCGTAGATACATTGGACGTTATGAGTGTTCAGATATTATTGGTTAGTTGTGTGTATAGAAGTTATTGATTAGCTTCTGCTTAGATATTAATGAAGTAATGAATGTTATGATATTAATGGTAACTTGTAGTGTATGGAACTTATTGACATTTTAAACTGTTCAGAAGTATTTGGTCACTTTGTCTGTTCCAATATATCTGACGGCGACTGTACAATGATATTTATTTTCCGAATAAACCGAAAACACAATTTAATAGTACAAATTCAAGCTTTATTCATCACATGATTGTTTTGAAATGATATGAGCCTAAAACGGTGATTAACTATCATATAAACCAAATAAGTAGGTCTTTATCAAGCATGAAAATTGCACCCACAAACTTAAGCCGTCAGCTACCTATGTCCATGTTTGAATATAAAGGTACATAAACAGTTTTTCTCTGCTATTTGTCATTATTTAATTGCTTTACAGGCAAACCTTGCCTGTAACAAATAACTGAACTAACTAAACACTAAAAGCAAATGATGCCGCTGAATCGACCTTACCAAAATAGGTACATAAGAATTTATATTTTGTGGCCATACTGAACCTGTATGACTTATGAATTCACATGCGCATACTTTTTGGAGTCCCGAGCAATATTAAAGTTACGAGACCCTCAGAAGAGCATCGAATAATCGAGATCTTGACCTAAATCTGCTTGTGAGTGCCGTGTGTCTGTCAGTATCGCCTCTTCTCCGTTATGTAACAACTGTTTATCTTATCATAAGTAAAGAAAAGTTACAGTCCTGAAGAAAACAGATGACCACGAGATTGCGTTCTTACTAAATGAAAAGATTAGCTAAAAATCGTTAGACATTAGTAATACTAAACCACTTATAACTAACATGGGTCTTGATAAAATAACTAATAACTTATTGATTGAGTCACGTAAATCCTATCAATGTAATAAACAATCGTCAAAAAAAACATAAGTATGCTTTATTAGGGCATCGCAAACACAAAATTATAACAATCATAGGTCAACAACACTAATGTCATGCGAGATTTTTCTAAATTGCTTGTCTCCCATTACATAACACCGCATACCAAGTATCACAATAGTTAGCTTCACGTCGTATCCGTGACGCGCTTTTTACGACGCGAAGTGACGAAGAAAGGCTGCGCGGGCGTCGCGACATTGTCAAGGCCGCTTGGGTCGTCGTGCGCGCCACACTGTAGTTATGTGCTTTCTTCGGTATGGTAGTGAAGTGCGCTTGACGTAAACTTAACTGGTATTTGGCGCCAGTTAAGACATTATTGACATTTTACATAATTATTACGATGGTTCTGGTGAAGAAAACTGTTATATGATATTATATCTCTATCTATCTTTTACTCGAGTTTGTCCAAAATATGCACACTCACGGTAGGTATGTGCATTTCAAACAAGTTTTCATATTATCTAAAGAATTTTACCAGTTTCAACAAACTAGAAAAAAAATCGGTAAATCAACTGACATCCATTAATCCCTTAATTTAAATTGCATCTGATTTATCTCTTGCAATAAATCAGCTATATAAATCACGCTTAGCCTAAAAAATCGGATGCACCGTTTTGTTCTACTTTCAAAAACAGTCTATGCTAATTAGCATTCATCTAGCCGGAACATCGGAACGCAATTACACGCGTCAGTTGAGTCTTGAGCGGTCATCAGCTTTCATAATCCGAGTCCGACCTTCCGCATGGTGTGACAGCGATGCACCAGTTGCATAAGAGCAATGCGTCTGTTGCGCAAGCGCGTCCGGGTATCGTAACGGTCCGCACAATTCGGTATGCCGGCGATTTGACGCGGGTTGCCTCATCGGAGAAGGCGCCAAGGCTTTGTGAGTAGGCGTCATGGTTTGGCGACATACGTAATATAAGTGGTCGCTGAAGTCTCTGACACAGTTTATCTGTACTGCGAGAAAAATGCAAGAAAGATACACTTAGTTTGACGAACGCATGGAAATGACGTGACGTAAGCAACAAAAAAATATTATAATTTCCCACTCCTGAAATTACAAACTACTTTGGTAAAAGAACCAGACAATGGATTATACCTTCTTAACATAACGACCTAGATCAGAAATTATTTAAATTTTGTATTCGATATGGGGCACTAAGTACCTGAAATAAAATTCATTGTATTTATTTATTTATTTTATTTTATTAAACAATGTTTTGTCAAAAAAACACTTGAAATCCAAACTAAAAAAGCACTATCTATCAATGTGCCCTTAGTGTATTATAATGAATAAATAGCCTCAGTTTTAAAAAATATCTAAGAACACTATTGTATGTAAAGGATAAAGAGGATAAATATTATAAAACATTGAAATTTCTTAACATTGAATAAGCACGAGAACGACTGCTGACAAACTGCTAAGCAGTTTGGCACATTAGACTTAACTTAAACAGTGTAACTTTATTGATAAACAATATTTTTTTTAAAAACCCGAGGACTGATTAAGTTCTTAAGGTCCATTAATACATCCGCAACTGATCTTATCTAGAGGTAAATAACCTAAGTCCTACGGATCATCATGTAGTCACCACACTCCCCAGCACACGTAATCTAAAATTCTCGAAGGTCATTCGTTTTCGCAACCCGTGCGAACACGCCTTAACGTACGGTACGCGCTCATGTGGCCTCTTCCTTATCTTATTGTTAGAGTTAACGGATGCGTGGGACTTGTGAAATTCCCACCCTCTGATACTCACTTTATGCTCTCGTAAGTAGCAGTTGTAGTAGCGCTTTCGTATTTTTTAATCCGCTGGAATCAATCAACATCTGGATTGTATTGTGGATTTGCACTTAATGTAATGCAATTTTTTTTTCAACTTCCCAAGTACGCACAATTTTATTTTTTAATCCGCTGGAATCAATCAACATCTGGATTGCATTGTGGATTTAAACTTTATCTAATGCATTTTTTTTACTTCAACTTCCTAAGTACGCACAATTACGAAGAATTTTGAAAAATGCAACTTCACAAGATATTTTCTGGTGAAAAAAAAAAACAGAAGCCAATATTAAAAAGAATATGTATTTTAAAACCAACGGTTTCATTGCATCATCTCTCTTTCTCATATTGCATTCATCAAATGTAATATTTCATTGATTGAGTATATCAATGTCAATCAATATCACCCCTCAACATACTCAATTAGCCCCAGTGCACTTGACCTGCCTACGTCATCGTTACACGTCAGACTCAAGTTCGCAAACGATCGACACACATCCACACATTCAATATTATTCCCTACGAACCTAGCAATAAGAGCGTATGGACAATTATGCAAAACAGGTACAGCAGCCAACCACTTTCGCTAATCATCAGTCCGCGCCAATCCAAACTCAAATATCAGTGAAGGTGTGCCGTGTTTGCGCCTGAAGAAAAATATGCGTAAAATTGACACAAACTATTTGAAAATTGCTGTTGAGTGAACACTCCGTTATGAATTTTTGCATTCTATGCGGATGGATGTATCATACCAGGCATAACAGTATAAACACCTTAACTGTCATAATAATGATGCAGCTTTTTGTGGGATCATTACGACGAAATGCGTAAGAATGTGGAGATAGAGACCTTACTTTACCAGCACTACTTTGACGTTAATTGCTTATTTAAGATATTTTTATATTATAAGCACAGAGTCTTTGTCACCGAGGGAAAACATAAGTGTTCCCTTCAAGAATTCATGCAACATTCTATGTGACTGTATGTTTTTCATATCAGTCATTGAAACTTTGCGATATGGTCCAACCAGCCATAACTCTCCCCTATCTAAGCAATTGGATCTCGCCTGGGGGCACCAACAGCTTCAGACGAAATCTATGCAAATACACACGGACATAAATTCGGATAACTTATGGGATCGTTGCGGTACTCAAGTACCGTTAATAGAATATTAAGACCGACCCAATCTGATATTAGTCTTCGTTCGTCATGGCAACATGCCTCCATTACAAAAGCTAACTGGATATTCATTAAGATTAAGTAGTTTTATAGGCATACAATTTGTAGGCGAGTTATGCTAAGTAAGTTTTAAACAAATGTTTCATTCGTGGTGTAATACTGACTGATACTACGGTTAACATAAATCAGTACCTCTTACGGGGTTTCTTTAACACCATCCTTAAACTTTTGTTTTCTATAGCAAAGCACTCTGAGTCATCAGAACTCCTGCACAATTAAATCGTTTGTTACCATGACTCAGTCAAGAAGCATACCGTAAATCATCTTATAATCACATGGCCCGAGATTTTGTTACTCGTATAGGTATTTTTTAAGGCTGTTCAAGGTAAAAGCTGCAAAATAACTTTATTTGCTTTTGAACAGAGCCTGTGACCTTTCAACTCTTACCATCTGAAAGAATCCTCCTTGAAACAATGTTAATCCGCAAATAACCCAGCTATCGCAACAATATAGCATCGCGCACAATCCCAAAGGCTCAACAGGTGTATTCCATCCAGTGGAATAAAATATAACTTCCATGAATGCATGAGCGAAAGGGAGGCTGGGGATCAACAAGCCATATTCAAAGCATAGATTACTTGTACGTAAAGACAGACACATAACATTACCAAGCGCAATCTATGTTTGAAACTCAATTCAATTGAAGTCTGTTAAAATAACTCAAAGTATCCCTGTTCTACGAGGGTCAAACTGAAAGTTCTTAGAACTGGCCACTTATAAACAATATAATAAAAAAAATATTCTAAAATTTGAAAATAGAACTCTTTGCCAATATTACTGAGTATATATTTCATTCATTTGTCATTTGTTTTACGATTTGGCGGCAAATTGAAAATTGTCTGTGTCACGTCAACATGAATTTAACACGAGAAAATTTTCGTGCAATGATTTTTTATGACTTTCGATGTCATTTAAGTCAACAAGAAAGTTATGATAGACTACGATTGGTCTTTCACGATGAAGCCCCATCTCGTGCGACTGTTTACAACTGGTTTAATGAGTTTAAACGTGGTCACACTAATCTCACTGATGATGTACGTGAGGGACGGCCTTCTACGGCGACGACTGAAAATAACATCTGTGTTGTGCGGCGTATGATAGAGACTGACAAAAGAATGACCTATCAGCAGATTCGGACAAGCTTAGGCATCGGTATGAGTCAAGTGCACAAAATCCTCCACGAACATTTAGCGGTCAGGCAGCTTTGCGCCCGGTGGATACCTCATAATCTGACTAAGGCTCAAAAACTCCATCGTGTGGATTGGTGCCGTAAAATGATTGAAAGATTTAACGGAGGTGACTCAAATGCTGTGTTCGACATACTAACAGGTGACGAAAGCTGGATTTACTGTTATGATCCTGAAACCAAAAGACAATCTGCTCAGTGGGAGTTTCCTTTCGAGGAGTTGCCAACTAAAGTGAAGAGAGATCGAAGTGCGGGAAAAAAATGGTGGCCTCGTTCTTTGGAAGGATAGGTCATTTCGCAACAATTGTGTTAGAGGATCAAAAAACAGTTTCTGCAGAATGGTACACTACCAATTGTTTGCCACTTGTCTTGGAAAAAGTTCGAGAGAAACGACCTCGCAGTAGGATCCTCCTTCACCACGACAACGCCTCGTCGCAACCCGCCAAGCGAACGATCGACTATTTGGCGACATCAAACGTTGAATTACTGGGTCACCCGCCGTATAGCCCCGACCTCGCGCCTTGTGATTTTTATTTATTTCCAAAAATTAAAGAAAAACTTAAAGGAAAGCGGTTTATGAATGCTGAAGAAGCGGTGGCTGCGTATCGCGATGCCATTGAAGAGACCCCTAAGGACGAGTGGGCAAAGTGCTTTTCCCAGTGGTTCCATCACATGCAGCGGTGTATTGACGTCAATGGACAATATTTTGAAAAGATATAATAAAACTAATAACTGGCTAATGTAATCAGTTTTTGATTTTCTAAGAACTTTCAGTTTGACCCTCGTATACGGCGTGTATACGAGGGTCAAACTGAAAGTTTCAAAATCCGTTCACGATACTTGAACTACTAATAATTTAGTATTTAGCCCGTATACTATTATTCATGCTTGCTGCTATTTGATTAGCTGAATCAGTGGGTAGGAGGCTATCCGACTAAATACCCAATACCATTAAATCTTATCATTTTTATAGTATTTTTTAATTTCGCAAGTTGCTCCATTTTATGAAGTAATAAAACTATGCATGTGGGATCTATAGAACAGCAGCTCCTATCGAAACCAATAAGTAAATGTCTATGTCATATAGACAAGCCAGGAAGGTATCATCTGCTTCACCCACCCCCGACCTAGATGCAAACGCGATTACGTTCACATCGCTTCCTACTGGCTGATGCTGGGAATACTAGTTCTGAGAATACTGCGAAGACAAAAGTACACTAAAAAGCCTAGGCTTATGCTTTTCGCTAGCATTCGTCATAGTAAAAGATAACCAATAGTTCAGTCATTAAGTCAAAGTCCTATATACGTACGTACTGTAACTACTTGCAACTTTTGCCTTTGTATTTACCGAAACCCCAGATAATATAATACTACCCGAAACCTTTTTTATTACTTAAGTACATAAAAAAACTGAAAATGCTCGAAATTAGGCTTACTTCTGTTTACAAAACTTTTAACTTTTATCAGATAGTGAGTACTTAAATCTAGTTAATTAACTTGTATCTACTTCGTGAAATATTGTTATAAATATAATCGTATATCTCCATAACAGAAAAGGGAAAGTTGCCCAAAAGTTTTTATGAGGCAAATTCGTGCATGACACGCACACCGTATTTGTTAGGGAAGATTACTACTTACTATTTATAAACCACACGCAAATCACTCTCTAAACACAAACTTCCTGCGCATATAGCTTATGTAATCATCAATATAATATCAAAAGCACAAACATTGTGTAGGTATCGTAATCTTATACAATTTGGGTAAGAATTAAGTAAAAGGGTAACTATCAAATCGGCGGATATCCTTAACAGGATCGTGACTTTCGTAACCCGGAGCGTAAGGATCCTGCGAATCTTGGCCGGAATAAGGTGATTTTGTATTCAAATAAGTTCCTAATTTAGCACAGAGGCGGAGAACATAATAATACTGCAACTGACGTGCACGCGTCTCTCGGAAGCCGCCGATTTCCGTGTCAACACAAATTTTGCCACCTAACTTTATCGACAGAGGTTATATTTAGTGAATGATTGACATACCTGGATAAAAAAAAACAAATACTAATCTTGTTGTTGATAGAATATGATTTGTTCAACATAGGTTAATTAATTTTGATTAATTAACCTATGTTGAACAAATCATATTCTATCAACATTGTCATATTCTAAGCATAGGTGAGAAAACACCAAGAGCCTAATCTGAATACATTGTTTTTTATGAACCTGGGGGGATTCGGTAATCAAAATCATGAATCGAATCTCACGTTCAACATGAAGAAAGTGCCCTTCACTTACTGCTTAACAAATCAAATCCCAATATTTACTAATAATAAGTGCATATTATCTTAAGCCCTGAAATAGCGGGCCGTTAAGCAATGTTTGTAAACTGAATGCACCGCAAGCCGCCCGCGGCGCCACACAAGCGCGGTTTAGGTTAGGTACCTACTCCACTCTACAAAAGCACAGTTTGCCGGTAATGTTTCGGTCTAACATGGCTGTCTACATCGCTTTAACGACTCCTTCGCACGTTGCTAGCGATAATTACTCAATTAAGTGAAGTTATTTTACGAGACAGAAGTATGAACGGGTGACGTGATGTTTTCCCTGTGTTCAGGGTATCGTTATATGTATTTGTGAGACTATGTTCAGCAGTGGATATCCTTTGGCTTATAATGACAATTGTGATGATGACAGTATTTTAAGCGCCTATCAACGTGTAAGTGAATTGAAAGCCCAATACTGTCTTCATTTGTGTTAAATCTAAATAAGATTGAACTTGTCCAAGTAAATAAACACAATTTTCCTTGGCATTTTCTTATGTTCAGTGCAACGAACGTATTTCATCATTTCATGCAAATGACAGACTTTCCAGCCGGATTATGAGCAGCTTAGGCGGTTTCATTTTCATTGCATCCGTACCTTCGTGCTTCGTTCCTGGTCTTTAAAGTTTATAAAAGTGGAGCAATGATATCTAGTTCATTACTTTCTTTAATTGGGATGAAATCTCTAATTACTTGGGCCTACATACCGCGACGGAAGTCGGCGTCGTTTCCACTGTTCTGGAATGCACTCTGTCTGCGCTTTGGCGCCACTAAACATACAACTACTGACGAGAATTAGGCCCTACGGCGTAGAGTAAGCAAAACCACCAGCCACGTTGAACAGAAGCTGTCTATTATTACTATGACATTATAGTGCGTTCACCATGAGAAGCTTACCAGACTCTACGTTTAAAAAAACTCGTTTCACTTTTTTGCTTAAAGCTTTGGTTTGCATATCACATTAGTATTTGCTATAGATATATTTTAGTCCTGTAATGGTTTATGTATTATTTTTCCTGTTCAATACAAAAGACGTTGTCGTGTGAACAATCTCTGAGAAATGGATAAATATCATCGGAATTAAAAACTGTTAGAAAGACATGGTAGTTCAAGACCTGCTGGACTAGCAAGAATTATCGCAAGACTAAAATACATGGCTTTATCTGTTGGCGGAGACTCACTTTGAGTCTTCGAGTCACCACAGTAAGTAAGAAAGTAAAAATACTGTAATGCTTTTCAGACTATATTTCAACAAGATAAGTGAACTGTATTTGTTGAACTACGACTACGTTGAACAAGCATAATGAATTTAAATGCTACGTGTTAATCTATGCAGTCGATCAGTGTGCCTAATGTTGGCTTTAAGGTCGCCGATTTGAATAATGGTATACTTATTTTTACTAGCTTCTTGAGAATGTCAACTTATGAACAACGTAAGAGGAAAATATGAAAAGAGTTGGTGGTTTTCTCACAATCAACATGCAGTTTGTCAAAAACTAGACGAATTAATTTCATCGTATAAAATAGAGTCCATTAACATCCCCCAGAGGGTAGATAATTGATGTAATAAACAAATATTTAATAATAATAAAAAAACAGTTGCTCTTTTAAAATTCAAAAATAGCCGCACATTTGGCCGATGGATTATTAAAACTTCCAGATTTGTAAGTTTTATTTTTATTCTATTGAGCAATTAAGATGTTGGATAAATATTTTTGACTGTTTAAATGGCATTTGTAGCATAACGTATTAAACGATATGCTATCAAAACAAAGACAAGACTACATCCACTCCGCAATCGATGGCGACATGTACCTGAAGCACAACAAATAACCACACTGACAATGTTACTGTCTCTCCTTACTAGATGGCGCTGTACTGAGTTGACTCACGATGGTACTTTGTTTCCTAAACATCATAAGACGACTGCGCAAAACTTACAAAGCTACCACTACGCCCCGATAGATGGCGTCTTATTAATCACGCGGTAGTATTTCGTTGCCATAATATTATAAAACGACCGGACATAAAATTACAAGGTTGCCACTACGTCCTACTAGATGGCGTTGCATCTAGTTGACCCGCGGTTACGATTCGTTTGCCTTTTGGAATAAGAACCCTAGACGCAAATTGTAAGGTAACTCTGTTCTCACTAGCTTTAGCGTTCAATAGCAGCAAGTCCACTGGCTCTCACTACTTGCGACCTTAGGATATCTCTACTGTGCCTATTGTCAGGTAGCTCAGGAGTTATCCCGCGTACATAAGTAAATGTACTATACCTACGTCAAATACAACACGTAATATCTACGTCGCGATTTATTCCCGTCTGACTCTTCGCCTGCCGTACCCCTAACGACGTCATCGTACTACGTGTTCACCTCTTCTACACATTAAGAATCTCCTAGCCCCAGTAGTAATTTGTGAACTTGACATTATTTCCTGGGGCTATCACGCATGGATTTTGCTGCGGATACGGCCAATTTCACAGCATTCAGTTAATTCGAATGTGCGCTATAGATGCTCGGTCTTATCAGTTAAGGTTAAGGTACGCATAAATGCTTTTGCCAGAATTATGACGGTTTTAAAACTGAACATAAGAAGGTGTTAGGTATTAGAAGGTATATTATATCTGCAGGCTCTTTTTATTTTCCACGTAATAGGTGTTAAATTAATAATTCATTTACATTTCAGGACGAGTATCAACACAACGAAGGATTCTTTACCTCGTGACTAATTCGTTATTTCTTTTATATTGAAATCTTTGTGCAATCTCAGTATGTATGTGATACTTACGAAACTTATGCAACGCAGAATCCAATCCACCTTTTTATTCCGAAATCGAGTGTTGAAGTTGATTGTGGAAATACTTTTACTGTGAGTAATGGCTATTAAAATAAAAACGAAACCTTCCATTAAATTGATAAAAAAAAGAATGTAATTACCTTTCATAAAAAAATATTCAAAAAAAAATTACCTACCTGCTTTTAAAAAATCTGACTAAAAAGTTCAAAATAACGCAAATGAATTTATGAGAAAAAAAATCATTTGGAGTCTGTACATGATGTTACTCGGTTTGTTTGTGTGTAGTGTACGCAAGCTTGAGATCATGCACCGACTTCAAATGAATTTGTTATCATAAATAGAAGGCAAAAGCTTAATCGTCCGATTTTTGAAGGCAGTTTAATTTCTTAAATATTTATTTATTTCCTGAGTTTTAGTTATTACTTATATCTCCAAAACTACTGAACTGATTTTGATAAAAATACATTATACCCTAACTTGAAATATGCCTAATTAAAACTAAAACCCGTGGAAAACATACAAATATACAAACACTTACGAAATTCAGCACAAGTGTTTGAAAGATCAACATAAGTTCTCAAATATTATTAAAATGAAACGATATCACATATATACACATTAAATTGATCATCTCCTTTTAAAATCGGTGCAATTGAACATTTATTGAGGTAAGCATAAGTTACTGTAACTGCTCATAAATGAACTTTTATTCATATTTCAATTCCACGTGGCTACACGTTATCGGTAGGAGTTTAAACATTCATACTCTGAGATTACTAACTTTAAATATTTGTAGCTGTTCTAGTAACTACGACTTATCTCCGATCCGATAACGATAACCAATTAGTAAATTCATGAAACAGTAAATTCATGAAATAGTAAGTAAAATAAAAAAGGCGGATTTTCCCAACGTCAAATAAGACTTATCAGACTTAATAAGTATCAGATTACCCATATAAAATACGGATTTTTAAAATGTCATTAACATATATGATTGCTGACAAATAGGTGACATTTTCAAAAATGGCCTGATTTTGCCAATGTCAAATAAGGAATATTCGTCGAATAAAACTCAATACGCCTAATTTGATAAACGTCACCAATTTGTCACCATAATTTTTTGTCAATGTCATTATAGAATAGGTTATACTTATTCCGTAGGATAAGTCTATCTGACGTTAGTGAAATCGGCCCTACTGCGTATTGTATTTTATTCGACGAATATTTCATATATAACTATAGAAAATCAAACCTTACTTATAAGTGATTCAATGTTATTTTTAACATAAACCAATTTGCTATTCCATTTGAACAAACTTTGCAATTCACAAGAAATTGACTTAGTTTTTTTCCATCTAACACTTATTTACATTGGTAGACCTCAATAAAAGTTAGCAACGCAATATATTTCCTCAAACAACGTCTATTAAACTTCATGTTATGACGATATTAAGGGTCTGATGTAGTTTAGAACTCCGATCCCGTGACATTTGATGAAAGTACTGAAATGGACTTTCTGTTAAGTGATTGACTTATATACATATGTGTCTTACACCTCGTATTTTAATAAACATTTATTTTCTCGCTATTCTTTGGACTTGAAGCCAAATGCGTTATTTAGTCATAGTCCACACATAAGCTGTTCTTGTAATGTTTTTAACCGACTTCAAAAAAGGAGGAGGTTATCAATTCGACCGTATGTTTTTTTTTTGTATGTTTGTTACCTCATATCTCAGTCGTTTGTCGACCGAATCGAAAAAATTTTTCGCCTACTTAGAGGGTGTACCTTCTAGTTGGTCCCATTTTTTCCATTTTGGGATCTGATGATGGGATCTTGGTGTAATCGAGGGAAACCCTGAAATTTTTAAGGCACGTATAGTGTTTCTTACTAGAATCTTAATGTTGACGCGTTGTTACGTCTGATAGTCAACATCTTGTGGGGCTGAGCTGATGGTGGAACTCCTTAACACTTACGAGTTCAGTAATTATAATGACGGAACTTATGATAGGTAATTTGTAGCTTCTTAAAAAATAGAATCATAAGGTGCAACTCCCCCCCCCCCTCTTATGTAATCACTAAAAATGAAGAAATAAAATAAACTTTAAAAAAAAGTAAAAACCGACTTCAAAACCAAAATGCACTAAACACAACATCACTATTACAGCACCGACTCCAAAAAGAAAGTGTTTGCCTAAAACGGATTCCTTTCCTTTCAATGGTGAAGAGTTTATTTAAGACTTTTTAGTGCATTTTGGTTTTGAAGTCGGTTTTTACTTTTTTTTAAAGTTTATTTTATGTCTTTTACTATTCTTTGGACTCAAATTAGGCATATCTTATACAAAAGCTATGATTGATACCAAGTTACTCTATTTATTGGTTTCTACTGACTCAACAGATGGGTGTTGCATAGTTTTCATAGTTTTTGCTAAGCATCAGGAGACGAAATAAGACTTGACCGTATCACGCCTCCTGATCATGAGTCAGCAGGTAGTATATACAGGGTGACTGTGCAAGGTATTGCCAAATTTTAAGAGGGTCATGAATTTCAGATTACCCATACAAATCCGCTAGCTACATTGAGCAGGATTCAAATGCTGGCCATATGTTAAAAGTTGTAGGTATTGATTATTAAAAAAAAAATATAAATATTGAACACCAATCACATACATTGCTCTGATCACTTGTGTTATGGAAATCAGTCACAACTGTGATATCACAACATCCAGACTCGGGACAATATAAAAAAAATGATTTCTACATTGACCCTACCGGGCATTGAACCCAGGACCTCTGAGCGGCGACCACTTGAAACCCAGCGTGCTTAGCCACTACACCACGCAGGTCGACATTGATGGTCTTATTCACTTCCTAAAATTTAGCAACACCCTGCAAATTCACCCTGTATAGGAGATTCAATAAATACTACTTCGGAAGAAACAAGTTCTTAATACCAATTTGCGGTTAGTTCCACCCGTGACTCACTTAAGAACGGGTAAGACATTTTCCCTTTCTCTCTTGTGCCTGTTTTTGAAAGAGACGCCAAAGCTAATAAGCCATACCAATGACACCTTGCTGAGTCATCTTATCTTTACCTTAAACATTCATACATCATTTAAAAGGCATTACCTAGTAGCCCTAATAGCTGGAGTTGAGATATAAAGTGTAATCTTGAATTCGTTGTAGGCCAATGGCGCCAGTAAGGACACTTAGGATAGTGACAAACGGTCATTACAACTTCATTTTTCTGTCTATAACGGGAATATTTTCACGTTAAATACTCAATACTTGCCCCTAAAGACAGTTAACATACTATGAGGACAATCCACTAGGAGACAATCATTAATGACCGCTTTCTAACTATTTGACATGAGTTACAAACTCAAAATTAACTAAGGGCCCATGATGTCTGCGTAATTTTGATGCAAATATATTTTTAAGCAGTTACAGAACTACAGGTGAAAGGAATGACTTAGAAAAAAAAATTAGTCATTTACAGAATTACGGCTGAAGGAAATGACTTAAGTGATTAAGTTCGCCACACCTTCTGAGATAGAGGATGACATTCAACACCGTACATTATGAATGAAAATAATAATTGTATAAGTAATGACTATCAGTCGGCACGCGAGCAGACAATTAAACTACTAAATTACTTTGGTAAAAGCGCATTTCCTTTCGCTTTAAAAATTGACAGAAAATTTTCTATAATGGATTTATCGTAGTATGCACGTATATTTTATGTATTTATTAATTATATGTATTTATTAATTTGTTTTATTTTATTTTATTTGTGATATAAGTCTATTAGTTATATATTTTTATTCTTACTTCTATTATGTAATTATCTTTAAAGTATGATATTAAAATTCTAGCTATATTTTTGCACACCGTTTCTACCTCACTGATTAACTACCCAATGGTTGTCTGGAAGAGATCGCTTCCAGCGATAAGACCGCCAATATTGTACAAATGATTTGCCTGTATTGTTATTGTTACTTGTATCCTTATTTGTGCAATAAAGAATATTTATTATTATTATTATAATTATTATTATTATTATTATTATTATTATTATTATTATTATTATTATTATTATTATTATTATTATTACTTTAACATTGAGAAATCATCGTATCTGGTAAACATTATTTACCAAAGCAACGTTTGTATGGCTGCATGTCTTTCCGAGTTGTGAATCAAAACGTCACAAAGTTTTCTCACGGTATCTACGAGCGTGTTCAATATCACATTGAAAACTAAAAATTTTCGTAAATAATCTAGTCAGTGATTAATATTGCTGGTACATTGTGTTATGTACCCGCTAATATCAACATTCAGGTTAATCCAACCAGTAAAAATACCTACAAATAATTTTCAGGTAAAAACAATGTTCTGCAAGTTTGCAACTAATAAAGCTTAATTTCCAGTTGGTTGGGTAAACGTTCTATCCCTCGCTGATTGCAGGACTATCAAACATTTTAAAAAGCTTTTCAGTGGCATCATTGAGTCATCTTTTTTCCCGGCCTCAACGAAACAGAAGAACGTAAAATTGGCGGACACTCCTGTTCGTAAACACAACACTCGAGTCGGTTCTGTTTTTGTTGGCAATACGCGGCCCCGAACAGTCTGCTGAACGTTGTGTACACATGAAAAGACAGATAGTGTTTCTAATCAAACCAACAGATGGTCTTTTTTCCGCGAACCATTTTTAAAAGTACTAAACAAACGTTGATAAGATAAACTACAGCAGTAATCCACAGTGGTAATTCAGTTTTCTGTTAAGAATTCATGGAAACTCTGAGTAAAAGCCTAAAGGCTATTTCTCTCTCATGTAAATGGCTAAAAAGCCTCGGGATTTACAGCTAAATATGTAATATTATCAGGTGATTAAGATTAACTTCCACTAATACACTTGACGATTTGACTTAAGACCTCTGCGCGTTTGAGTGTGAGGCTCCTCACGTAGGTTTTCAATAAACTGTGTCACGAGGAAGACTCATCTGTAAGAAAACCCCAATGTTTAGCAATCAGGTACAATGCCGTCTCACCCTGACCCACATCTACTTGATTTACTGCCTCATTTACTTATTTAACAAGTACTAATCCGATTATTTATCAGTCACGGGATTCACCTTAATCTCTGGAAGCTTAAATATTAGCATACCGCCATGGTTACCTACTTATGCATTTTTGTGTCTGTCATCGTCTATTCCAAAGAATTGTCTTTTTTTTCAAAATGTATGGTAATATACAGGTTGTTTGGTACATCGTATGCCAAATGAAAATGGCTATAGTAGGGGTCATAAGTTATCATTTTCTGCCTTTATTTTTTTTGGCCCGGTGGTTTTTATATCGTTTTTTTATTGTTTATATGAAAAATATCCGAAATTTGTCATTCGAATCATATTCTTTAGAAACTTTAACTTTTTTCTGCATAATATTTATGTATGTTATTGTGCATTATTTAGCGATTTTACTAACATCAAAATCATATGCACAAGCCATCGAGTTTATTTTTGTAATTTACTTGCAAATTTTCGGAACATAATTTTCTTAAAGGAAATGGCGCGTCTCGATACATTGTTTGCTCCAAAAGTGAAATTTTAGGCATCAGACTAAAACTAAATTAAAAAGAAATTGTTTTTTTTTTAATTGTTTTAGAAAAGTTTATGTATGTATCCGAAGATTAGCAGGGTTTAACGCAATCAACTATGTATGGAGTCCTGGCGTGATGTAATATCCCATCAGAAGAGAGAAAACTTTAATTACATAAAAATATTATTTTTAATTTAAGAATTAATGTGTTATTAATTGTTTAATATTTTTATGTAATTCCTATAACTTTTAGTGCGCCTTCACATTAGAGCACCGAGCAGCGCGTCTCTCTAATGTGAAGAGCTTACCTACTGATGTCATTTTATGTATGAAATTGACAGCAGCGCGACTGCCGCGCGACCGTCGCGCTGCTAAAAACGCCTAGGGGTGAAAGCGCTCTTAGTGACTTCAAATTAATGACCTTGTTAATAAAGTTTTATGACATTATTATCTCAATTTTGAAATTATTTGATTATTCATTAAAAACTGACTTTTGTTATTAATTTGTTAAAATGATTATTACTATTTGCACGCCTGCATGAAGACTGAATACACTCCTTACTACCTACTTTTAAGTCCTGAAGATTGTATCTTTGCATTTTTTTATGTATTCTGGCAAATAATTGATTGATTGATTAAGTCAATCTCTTTCACGCTATCTAAGGCAGCAATGCCACTATTATTTAGAAAAATCATAAAAGAATAGATTTTTGATGTTTTACTCATACTGTTATTGTTAAGAATTCTTAGCAAAATCGACCACCTAGCGCGATTAGTGCGGCCTAAATATAATCCTTGTGAATAACCGCCGTCTAGACAATCAAATGTAAATCATAGCAAACCGTCACTTTACCTTTTCTATCCAAAAAAAGCAATTGCTAGCGCTTAGCTAAAAGAGCTAACTTCTATGGTACAATCCACCATTTTGATGTGCGGGCATCATTTTGCTTATAGGCGCTATTTTCTACCAAACACAGCTATTGTCGGGTAAAGGAAGTTGTAATATATCGTTACATGTCTTATTTATTATTTTTAGTAGCCCCGCTAGATAGAAGGAATCTAAAAACATATAATTATGTTGTATATTTTTTTTTGCAAAATGCTGATGTCGAATCTCTTGGTGTATTTCTCTAATCAAACATGAAACGACTTTAGAGCAGGCTACGACGGTCTCCCTTGACCTGCAACTTTATGTGGCTGTAAAAAATAAACAAAAAGCATCTGGTCTCGTCGGACTTCATGAAAACTTCTCTTGACTGTATCGTACTTACGTACATATCGAATTGATTATCTCCGGTTTTCGAAGTCGTTAATAAAAACATTCAAACTACACCGTAAATTTTCTCATTATGTGACCCAGGTCTCAAACTGTTGCATACAAAATTCGCACTAAGACAAGTTTTAGTATGAAAAATAAGAGGCTCCCACACAAAAAATATTTTTTGCCCGAGGGCCATATCCTGTAATTTTATTTGAAGATATACCCAGAGGAACCAGATAAATTTATTTGGCAACAGTGAAATAAAAGATTTTCAAAATAGAAAGGTATATAAAACTTTACCCCCATTATAAGCCATGTTCATTTGGCATACGATGTATTGAAGTCTCGCGACATTTGTTTGCACAAATAAGACATCCCTCTGTAAGTTCAATTAAGAAGAAATGAAAAATCTCAAAATATGGCATCTTACCGGCTGTATCGATAGCCCTGTAATCGATTTTCATACTTACGTACAGCTGAAACAACTTTTTTCACCGAAAAGGATGACAATACGAAATATCTTAACAAATCATTTATTACACAGTTACTGAAAAATAAAACTAACTCCCCAAAAATTATTGAATTAACAGCAACTCTTACTAGTCTCCGTTTTTTAAACGCTCATTGAAAGTATGTTTTCCATTAATTAAAATTATCGTACTTATCTTGACTAAGCTTGCTGTCCAACACACATTAGCACAACGGATCAGAAAACATCAAATCGTCGTCAGTCATAAAAGCCTATGTCTATCCAATAGTAGGGGTCATACTACCGGCATAGCGCAAGTCGTAAACAATACCCTCGAGACTGGGGGGTCCTAAGCGACATTTATACTGCACCGCTGCAATTGAAGCTTCGCGTGACGGCAACACGTGACCAATGTAGCTAGAATCTAGCTGCTATATAGACGAAGTATTTGGACGTCTTAAGATATCATCCCCACGTTCACCAGTTAGCGATATTATTTCGCTCACGAGGCAGAGGCAAGAGATCACGTGAATGCAACCTATGGGGCACACCGTGCGCAGTTGCACACACAAAAGATCAGTTAACATTTGTGATAGCTTTTTCGGTTTAATTAAGGTAAGGGCGAGATCGATGCCTCCAAACTACTTTTAAACAAAGTAGCAATTACTTTGTTTTTTTACACTTACGATACAAAAACGGACGTCAAAGGATTTTGGCTCCTAAGGTGGTCAGGCGGCAGTGATCCGTACGTTGGATATAAAGAAAAAGATGACGGCAAATCAATTAAGATATCAATCATCAGTTTAATTTTAAGATTCTCTAACATGTATTTACATAAAGCTCTTTAACATTTGTATCGTAAGTAATAACTATACTCTGAAGACGCACTTAACGCGTTATCATTTAATAACTATAAAAGGCGTCATTCAGTGTAGTTTGTATTGGCTGCCTATCGGGAAATCCAAGTTTATTACCACAATTTCCTGCATCAATTCGCCATAAACATTGTTTGCTATTTGTCAGGAATCTGCTAAGACCAAATAGCGCAAAGAAAAATCTACGAACCTCTTTATGTTTGGCAAGGCTGGCACTAAATGTGATCCGATAGCTCGCGGCTTATCACGTGTGTGCTGTTATCAAACATTGGTCACGTTAACCTGGTGAGGTCGTTCGCCATGCGAGAGAAACGGCATTTTGTTTTCTTTTGAATTTGAAATGATTTTGAAAATAAACGGTTACTCTAATAACATGATTGGGGTAAAGCTTCATACTGTTAATGTTTATTCAGGCCTCTTACACCCTTTACATACTGCGACTTTTAGCAGCGATGCAGGCGCGATGCTAACCGCGCGACTGCATCGATGCTAAATTCAATCTGTTAATTGCTTGAGTCGCGATGCTGAAGCGCGTTTTCAAAACGCGGGATTGCATCGATGCTAAAAGTCGCAGTATGTAAGGGGTCTTAGAGTTATCTTTTGACCGTTACTCCTTGATTGCAAGTTTGTCATAGGGAAAGGTGATCTAAACTAATTTATAAATAAGTTTATTGTAAAGTTATTAGTTGCTCGCCTTGTAAGAGAAGCAAAAACTTTTTTAAACTAAGCTAGTTCTGTCAAAAGCCGCGATGTTCCGTGTCTACATCGTACTGATGCTTGCTTATCAAATAGTAGGTATAAGTTTAATCGCTGCCGATATCAGGTAAATACACGCAATTTATCCCATAGTCTCTTCTTCTCCAATCTCCAACTAACCGTTACACAACAATCTCATATCAAGTAAGGTAATATATAGGTAATATCAAGGTAAATAATGGGGCTGCATTAGAAGAACAACACTTACTAAACTCAATACAATTGATGAATAATTAATATAATTTTCACTTTTTTATCGTGTCAAACTGGCATGTTAATCCGAACAGTGGCATGTCCGACGGGTGAGTCAGGGGTAAGTCGCGTTATTATTATTTTATTTGGTCGCGGTGAGTAAGGCTGCGTAAGAGTAAGCTCGCGTGCCCGCGATGCCTGCGCACGCGCGCCTCTGACACGAGAGCGGTCTCGTTCACGTGTAGACGTGTCTGAATAGGGTTGTGGAGTTTGTCGTTTCGCGCGAGAATTTCGTTAGTCAATGGTAAGACGGTTTTAAAAATGATTTTGAAAAAGTAGAATTATTTTTTATCAATTATTTTGGTACCACCGTTGTGTCTGATTTCCATAACACAAGTGCATTAGCAACTTACTTTGGGATCAGAGCAATGTATGTGATTGATGTCCAATACTTTAATACTTTTTAGTAATTTAAAACAAATTCATTAATAGAGAAAAGTATATTTTCAATGTTATAAAAACTCCACAATACATTAAGTTTACCAGTTTTTATCCTAATCTAACAGTATAAAAAGTTAAATACAATTGTATTGTAGGAAACTGATGTCCGAACTAAGCTCAGGGCTTGTATTGCAATGTTGTCAGTAAACTTACTTATAATAAATACGAATAAGAAAACTGAAATTGTCTTTTCAGATACATATTGCTAAATGAGGATGCATAATCAGTTTCACGCCAAAAATTAAAAAAAGAAAACTTTTTAAGAGTTCCTATAGAAAAGTTACTATACTTTATTACTTGTGTTTAGAAGGTGGGTACTTAGAAACCTTTATACATGTTATGAATCTAAAACAGTGACATTTACAACTTAAGACCATATAAGTCCTTTGTTGCAAGGAGAAGCATGCTAAAGGCCTAACATGTTTTATGTTGATGTTACATTACATACCATATGTGTTCATTGACAATAGAACATGAGTAATAAATAATTAATTGGCAGAGGAGCGGCCTTCGTAAACCTCACTCGTTAACACAGTTCTGCATAGATTAGTCTTCATTGCAAACTGCAAACCACACAAAGTGAATAAGTAGTTATAGTAAATGCCAATAAATCTTCCAGTTAGCACTTAGGCGACAGAACTTATTTTAGGGTAAAACCCAGATAGTTGCCCCACTTTTTGAAATTACTTTATATCTTTTAGTACAAAAAGCAAGATTCTTCATTTGTTTAACGGGTAGCTACTTCGGTTTATTATCTTCAAATTTATAGGAGAATAAATATTATCTTTGATATTTCCAGAGTATTGGCGATTTTTGCGGACCACTAAATTTTGGGATAACTGTCCCGTATAGGTCCCATATAGTTGCGAAATCTATATAAATCTAATACGTTTAGGATAGATGTCTCGTCGCAATAGAGGGCATTTATCCCGCAAAAACTTTGATCACACCTAGCCGTCCCATGCAATCGCACAGAGACATGCAACACGGTCAACTTAGTTGTAGTTGCAGTCTTTCGATAGAAAAATAAAATAACATGTGTTTCATTCGCGAAACTAGAGTAATTGCAATCGAGGCAACCACACCCCCGGGGCGACTATCCGGGTATTACCCTAGGTGTTTCAAGCTTAGCTTAAGTTGTCCTTGTATTACGTGTGAATTTGAGTCTTTTTCGTTAATTTACAAATACATTAAATTTAACCCAACATCTGAAAAAAGTATTGATTGTTTCAAATATTCGATTTGAACTTCCGACTGAAGATAGATCATATGTTTATTATTGTTTTTAAAATGAGCCATATCAAACAACGTCATTTCAAAAATAAATATTGAAAAGCTCAAAACAAAATTATAAAACTCTCAATCAATCAATCAATCAAATCATTTATTGCATGTCACATTACATAAGATGGTATAAAAGTTTTAAAGGTAGGTTCATGTGACGCCCTGCTCAGGGCATAGCAACATTATGGGGCTATTTAACTATTATTTTAAGTACATAACATATATTATATTTTTTAACATAACATAACATCTTCTACATACAACAAATAACATTCTTAAGAGGTGTTGAAGTACATATTTATTTTTAAATATAATTAAATATAATTATTTTATGACTATTGCTTATATAATTTTGTCATTAAAAAACTCTTGGATGTTGTAATAACATTTGTTTATGAGGAAAGCTTTCAATGTTGTTGTGAATAATTTTTGGTTTTCATAATTTTTAATATAATTAGGTATGTGGTTGTATATTTTTACTAGCATGTAATGGGGGCTGGACTCTCCGCAATTGCAGCGTCATTTAATCGTAAAAAACGACTGGAATATAACTTTTTTATTATAATGTATAACGTTTGTTTATCTAAAGTGCATGGCCCACCGAAAGAGCATTGCACAAAAAGCGCAGTTCTAAGTGAGAACGTCCGGCGCTGGACCATTAAAAGTTTGCGCAAATCGATCGCAGGAAGACGCCCACGCAAGAGGCTTAAGATTAGAGGCACACGATCCTCGCATATGAATGAAATAGCACTACAATAGTCATGATAGCTTAGCGATTTCGTACAACCATTCGTATAAATAATGTCTCCCATAAAAGCCACCAAAATCAGGACCATGGGGTGGAGTAGAATATGTGGTCAAATCGCGGTGAGATTTGGGAAATGATGGCGCTAAGTTATTTTAACGCAAAGCTAAGAAAACTGTAAAATGGGGTGAAGAAGAAAAAACAACATAAAATAGTTTTCATCGTGTGCTTAACCTTGACAGTAATAAAACAAAATACTACGTATTCGTAGTTCATTCATCATCTCAATTGAGAAGGACCTTCATTCACAGAACATAATAGATGACTCTAGAAGTAAAAGACTACGTTCTTGAAACACACATCTCGCCTATCCTAATAATTATGTGCGATGCGTGCTATTACTGGCACAGTGATATGTGAAGAGCATCAATCCAATGCTACAGAAGATACTAGAATATAATAGTGCGGACATACCAAAGTGGAAAACAATCTTTGAATCTAAGAGTCCATTATAACAAAATTGCACATTTTTATTTGAATGGATTACCATTTTACAAAATCAAAACCAATTATTATATTAAGTAGCAGTTGTTTACCTACTAAAATTATATTTGTTTAGGAATTAAATCTGAAGATATCGAATATACTGCTCATTGAGACATATCTGCATGAGTACTGATATTTCAAAATTATAAATGCCATTAAAACTTGTGAAATACTTTTAGCTTATGATTTCCTTTGTAAATTGTTATACTCTTTCTAAATTTCGGAGAAAAGTGAGAGCATTTGAAATGTTTGAGAATAAAAACCAAAACACACTTCATTATGAAACCAGAAATACCTAAGCAACATGATAAGACACTTCTATGCTCGAAGCTTTTTATATGGAACTTGTTGGTATTTTCGCACTTCGAAGCACAAAGACTTAAATGCACAATCGTGGTTTTATCCAGACCTTTTATTTGCGTCCGATTCATCGAGGAAAAACAGCCTCTTAAATGTCAAAAGCTTAACGTATTACCTTAACCCCGAGCGGATTCCTTTTTTAAGGTAAGAAAGAGGAGCGCTTGAAACGTATACCGACCATACTAATACTAATTTTAAAAATCTAGCGACTAATGATTATGTGTGATGCCATGCAATGCTAGACTGGAAGATGATCATCATAGAATACATCATTATTATACTTTCCATATGCGAATAAGTGCTTGTTTATTGATGGTAACATCACCAAATTCCCCTTAAGTACTAAGTCAAATGCCCATTGCCTGTTCTATTTGAAAGATATTCTAGCCATACCTATATTTTTTTAATGTTTTGATACTATTCGAAACTGCTGTGTTAGAAGTAGATTCAACATTCGGAAAGGTAAGGCTCTCACAAGAATTAAACTTTGACCATTAAACATAGGATTTAGAACAGAAACAGTGCAGTCGCATTGCAACAATAAGGCATGGCCTCACTAGGCAATCCGCATTGCACAATAAAAAAAACTTATGAAAATAATATTTACTTTCGTATTGCTTACTAGCTCTGTCTTTTTATCATCATCATCATTCTCAGCCAAAGGACGTCCACTGCTGAACTTAGGCCTCCCCCACGGCTTTCCTCAGCGACCGATCACTAGCGATCTCTGTCTTTTGAATGGGCTTTATCAGGACTTCTGTTAGACTCCCGAGCATTTTGCTTGTATAATCAAACTAGTATTATGTGAGTAAATATTAATTTATTTTTTTACATTTTAAAAGCCCAGGAGCAGTTGATACAGTTTTACTTATCCATAGATACCTAATTAATGATCATAATAGCCAGCCAGACAGCAATTAAAATGAAAGCTCCAACTTGCACTTCCTATTGCGTCTATTCGTCTCGTCTCGTTCTGTCTCGTGGGCTAATAATTTCATATTTTAGAAAATTAATCAAAGGAAAAAATTCATAAAGAAAGGTAAGTGTAAACCTATCCTAAGTTGGAAGACTCGACTATGTTCTAGAGCAAGGCGTGGTGAGAATGGCTCTGGCCACTGATACATGTGGGTGACAGTCCAATTTAACAATTGAGGAAGTTCCAATAACCACGCCAGCTCAGTTTCGACTGCAACTTAAACTGATATGTTGCATATATATATGGCAATGAGCAAAAAGCAAAGGTAACAAGAGTTTGATGAAATAAGTCAAATAAGTGAAATAAGTCACACTACGCATTTTTCAAATGTAACAATTCAGCTTTAACCTTTAAAGTCAGGCAAGTAGAAGAGATTGATTAAAAATATTTTGTAAATAATCATTTTTTGTAATAATATCATAACAAACCAATATGAACTTCAAAAAAATGTGTATTATAAATTAACATTCAAGTTGAAATTTTATATCCAATGCTGAACAAAAATGGTGTTGAATAGAGCTTTCTCTTTCTCAGCCTATTTCCATAATACAAAAAAATCTCGATGAGTACTTTAAGATAGACGTTCCCTTTAAAGAAGCTTAATGCAAATACTCATGCTTACATAATGTTACGTTAGCATCATTGTGCATGGTCTCCGTCATTTGTTTCAGTTACGTTAAAACCATCTTGAAATTGTATGTAGGGTAGATTATACGAATTACGACAACGCTAACTCACGTTTGATAAAATGTTATTGCTTTATTTTAACAACTTGCATATTTTGAGAACACAGATAACCCATAAAGCCCGGAAAATTCTGTCATAATAACCTTTTTCAGGCAATCAAAATATCGTGCTCATTTTTGTAACAAATAATCCATGCATAAGTAGAAAAAGTTACGTTTTTATCTACTACGAGTACCTGTTACATTAAGCTTTTATCAACCTGCAATGGACATGAGCTTATGTACATAAATTAATGATGACATTGACAAATTGGCAGGTTACACATTCAAGGTAGACTCTTTGCAAGTAGCACATTATTTATCACCCTATTACACCGACTAGTACTCGTAGTATTATAAATACCGGCCAAGATGCGAGTCGGACTCGCGCACTGAGGGTTCCGTGCCAATTTTAACAGAATAAGGGAATCCAGTTACTTCCACTTAGCTAAAATACCACAACATTTTGTTGACAGCAAATATAACTTTGTTTTCATAGTGTTTGTATGAAGAACAGAGTTATGTTTGCGGTTGTTGAAAACGTGCAATATATCAAAAACTAATCAATTTTCGTTAAAAGTATTTGTAAAGATATATTTATTCAAAATTTACACTCGCTTAGTTTAGAAGTTAAAGGGGGGGAGGGCAGATTTTACCACATTGGAAGCGTCTTTCTAGCAAACGTTAGACTTTGAAAGAAAATGGTTTTAGGTTATGGTTTTAGGAACCTTTTTGTCATTTTTAGAAGACCTATCCATAGATACTAAAAAAATTACTAAATTAATTTTTCGGATTTAGTTTCATGTAGGAAAACACAAATATCTTTTTTTTGTATAAAAATCGTAAAGTGGTTAGCAGGATACATCTTCCTACCAAATTTCAACAGTGTGATGCTTATAGTTACAGAATAAAGTGGCTGTGACTTACGCACGAACAGATAGACAGACATGCTGACAGACTTGACGAAACTATAAGGGTTCCGATTTTTGCTATTTGGCTACGGATCCCTAAAAAATAATAGTATACATTATACATTTGTATGTATCTTGTCTGTCTTTCCTGTGTTGAGACATTTAGTCGACTGTTAGAAATGATTGATGAGTGATTTTGGAATATTTTTCTCTATTTGAGTTTGTTTGAGCATAGAATAATAAAAAAGTTGTACAGTAAATGAGTATGGCCTGTAAAGTAAATACGATACAATACAACTTCGCGTAACTAATTAATAGTTAAATAAAAACCATTTTCGTACTTAGTACTATTATACCGTAATCAGTACTAACTCCAGAATTCTGTATGTACAACAGCCAACTGATACAACCACAGGAAATTGTAAGATAAGATACCAACATGAGCTTTTGAAAAGCTTACTGAATATAGTAATGGAGTATAATATAGCACTTCTGATAAAATGCATTCAATGTCACGATCAACTGAAAGTTTTCATTTTATTGAATTTTTTCTCAGTACAGCGAGTTACATAAGTGTTATAAAACATGACACTTAGCCTTAATTACACAGCATAACAAAAAATTCATTGGAATTTAGTTTAACACGGTGTAAAACGTGCAACAGTCGCTTGATGTCTAGGTGCTAAATGCAGTGTGTGATATACAAATAACCATCTTAAGTTAATTGGGTTTTAAATGCCTGTGTTTCTAAATATTTAAATAATTTCTTGAAATAGCTTGAAAAAAAAACAAAGAATTTTGTCAGAGTAGGGATTTATATGTAGTATCTAGTTTTATTAAATTTATTTAAATAAAATTAGTGTAGTAGTAAAATTGGTGATACTACGAGTATGTCAATTAAATGGTAGATTTATTAGTGTCTTATTATGCATCTAAAAGCTCGTTTAATTGTCCTAATGTCGGTGTTCTCAAGCGACATAAATGAATGTAGGTAACTACTGTTGCAACTGGAACAGACAATTTGTCCAAAATTAAATACCCAGTTCGCAAATACTTAAATGTAATGCGTGATGAAAGAAAGTGGAATCGTGACATCTATCGGCGCTCTCGTTGGATTACGGTGAAACGCGGCTTTCTATACAACCAAATTATTGTATCAGACCAGTAATGCGGTTATTACGTATTTCAATTGCATTTGCCATTTTGACTCGCATTTACGAAGATGTGCTCGAAAGTCTCATTTTTACGGCAGTCATTTCAAATAATGCACACGAAATGTTCCTCCGAAAATTTTGTGACCCAAAATTTGTGTTCCTATAAATGTGACTAACGACCGTTCATTGTTAGGAGTCGGTATCTATTAGTGCCGAGTCAACCAAGGAGACAGAGCAAATTAGAAAGGATGGCATCCTATTGAGTAACAATCAATATCAATACATGCAAATAATGACAGCGAGCGGCCTGTCGCATAATGAGGCGAAAGTAACTAGTCGCGAAATAGACTCAAATGTATTTGGTACTACTTGGTTTGATTATGCCCATGCGCCGTAGCAAGTGGCATGTCGAAAGTATAAAAGTACAGACGGCAGACTTATCATTACGTTAGTTTTTCAATGTAGCAGTATTTTGAAAAATTGTCTTGAAATCTCTTTTGCAATACAGAAAATGTGTCATCCAACTGTCTGTTATTGCGAAATTAGGCTGAAATACCAAATAACTGGCATATTACCTGTCATTTTTCGATGTACCTACTGAATTCACTTTTCATATCAAAATCATATTTAATCTATCAAAATCAGCACTGAAACTGAAATTATTCATGGTCTAATAACAGATCATTGGCAGAAGTTATTTGAAGCCAAAGCACGTGTCTTACATAACAAAGGCGTTGTTAGAAGCCAGGATGT
Source organism: Pyrausta purpuralis (assembly GCA_963924145.1). NCBI lineage: Eukaryota > Metazoa > Arthropoda > Insecta > Lepidoptera > Crambidae > Pyrausta > Pyrausta purpuralis. Next base: position 24,016,866 of record OZ001644.1, on the reverse strand, counting down.
GATATATTTAGGAGAAAATGTCTCAACGTAAATACAGGATGTAAATATGAAAGGCGACTGCAGTGAGCTTATTCAAACAATGCTAAAGGGAAATTCAGGAAATTGTGTTCACGAATGAAATGGCGTGTTGCATATTACGATGCAATGCACACAACTGTGCTTTTCATCTGCCTGTGAAGGAGACAGTGAGTTTTTTTAATATGTTTGTAATGATTTATCATCAATCAACCACGTTGATGACATTTAATTCAGTTAAGATACCTACTTAGTTTTGCAGGTATTGATTTCAGCTTTGAAAAGCTTGTAGGATTATCCACAAAAACCTTTTCTGAGTGGGAATTATGTCAACGTGCTTTTTATATTTCTAGCAACGACCCAAATAGATTCCTCTTAGTGCTTTATATATGTTAGGTAACAAAGCCTGGAACGTTACGCCTAACGTAAATGTCTCGAAATCCGAGCTAACGTTAATGATGGGCTCAAGGTTAAAGGATAAGCCGGTAATAAACCTCGTTAACAGCAGCCGAACCCAATTAAAACACATGTACCTACTGCTGAAAAAATGCGCGACATTTCAGACTATCGAGGACTCTTTTAGTGAGTGGTGAACTGGTGACAATTGTTGACTTAAAAAATGTATTTAAAGAAGCAAACATTTTAGTTATTTTTACTATAATTGTGCCCCTAAGGATAAATAAAAACTATTTTGGTACATCTTTTGGAGTTATAGCCACTAATATTCACAGACACGGACGGTACAGTATATACGGTATCAATCATAGTAGGCAAGTTGGAATAATAACGTTATTTCTATAAACAACAGACCAATGTAAGGAAGTGTTAGGTGTGTGTTTTTAGGTTGGTAAGTATTTTTTTTATTATTTCTATAAAAACTCGTCTCTAGAATTATAAAATATCGGAATATGTGAACGCCTTTCTGTACATTTCAGATAGAACATGATGTGTGAGTTTAGTAATTAACATAGGATGTACATGAGCTTTAATATTAAGGGATGAATGAAGCTGAAGGGTGCAATGCTCTTGGCACGGCAAGGCAGCGAAGTTTTGGGGCAATTAGCGTTATGAACTTTACTCCATGAACTAAATTAGGTTTTATCACATTACATTTTTTCTATCTTGTCTTTTAATCATCTTAGGTAACACTTTGTAACCGGCTAGTTGTATATATAAATTGTATAAAAGTTAGTATATAATATTTGCTATGCTAGTTGTATATAATATTTGTAAAATATTATAAATAAATTGGTTTTATGACTACCTAACTATGCATCAAGCATATTTTGACCGCAAATGTCAAAAAACTTGGCTTTATACATATACTTTAATCACTGTGTACACAATAAAAAGAATAGTACAATAATGTGATCAACTTTATCATGATCAACGATTTCTGTAAGTATTCTTGTGGGGAGACAATAGATAAAGTGAATAGAAGTTATTTGTGAACCCATTTTACAAAAATAAGGCGGATAACATCTGCAATCTGCAATCCCTATCGCATGACATGGAAGTGATTTTACGGAAACGACGCCAAGCTGTCATGGGACTGCTTCAAACTCTCGTATTTTGTTTCAAAAAGTTTTCTGACACAATATTGTCCTTGAGACAAAAATGCGACCTATTTCTCGCTCATATTTTCGAATCGCGAGTTATCTATCAGTCGATGAATATTTATTTACATATACAAAATACAGCCTGTAATAGGAGCAACAATTTAAAATAAAAGCCCTTTTTATGTGACCATAATCAATTCTAAATGATTTTTATGTATTATTATAATAAAAAAATGATATTTTCGAACAAAATAAATCGAACCAGCAGTGTATTTCAAACAAATTAATCATAGTAATTGACATTGTCACTTACTACAAGTTAGCGATGTTGATATACATTGATTAGGGAATATAACTTTGGATTACTATATATCTCTCTCTCGGAGTCAAGGTGTATACTCTGTAAAATTACGATACGATACGAAGTACTATTCAGCCAGGATCAAAGCCTGATCCGGTAAAACCGGTACACCAAATAGCACGATTTTTAGAAGGAGGGACACGCTCCGGGATGGGAGAGGAGACCGATTACCCGGAGCCTATCGGCCACAATCAGCATGCATAGAGTCTGGTCTAGGAATAAAGGAAGAAAGACTGGTATCATTGTAGGGCTGAGCGTTGATGAGGTGGGCGATCTGCCTTGGTGGATACGCGTAGGAGTCCTTCTAGATCTTCTTTGGTCCTTTTGATTCTGTCATATGGTCGATGCTCTGCTTCGGCGCATAGGTTTTGACCTGGCGGCGTCCGATTTATAAGTTTCCACTTACGACAATGTTTCGGCTGTCGTCCAGCATGGTGCGCCCCATCAAAGTTAAACGTTGCTAGCACCTTCTTTTAGCTCGATGTGCTCCTTTGACTTTGGTCATTGTGACTGTCGTACACTTATAGCTTGGTGGGCTCTTCTGACGTTGCCCATTATAGCTCGCCTTCTTTTATAGCTATCTGCACTCCAATGTTCATTATATTAGGTGACATCCGCTAATAGCTTGCCACGCTTCCTCAACGTAGACCATTGTAGCTGTCATCAATTGTTAGATAGTTTCACTCCCTTAACGTAGTCCATTGTAGCTGTCGTCAGGTTTCAGATCGCTGCGCTCCCTCAACTTCTTCCATTGTAGATGTCGCCAGTAGCTGCGCTTCCTCAACCTAGACCATTGTAGCTGTCGTCAATTGTTAGCTAGTTGCACTCTCTTAACGTAGACCGTTGAAGCTGTCGTCAGGTTTCAGCTCACTGCGCTCCTTCAACGTCTTCCATTGTAGATGTCGCCAGTAGCTGCGCTTTCTCAACGTAGGCCATTATAGCTGTCGTCAGTTTTCAGCTCGCTGTGCTCCTTCAACGTCTTCCATTGTAGATGTTGCCAGTAACTGCGCTTTCTCAACGTAGGCCATTATAGCTGTCGTCAGGTTTCAGCTCGCTGCGCTCCTTCAACGTCTTCCATTGTAGATGTCGCCAGTAGCTGCGCTTTCTCAACGTAGGCCATTATAGCTGTCGTCAGGTTTCAGCTCGCTGCGCTCCTTCAACGTCTTCCATTGTAGATGTCGCCAGTAGCTGCGCTTTCTCAACGTAGGCCATTATAGCTGTCGTCAGGTTTCAGCTCGCTGCGCTCCTTCAACGTCTTCCATTGTAGATGTCGCCAGTAGCTGCGCTTTCTCAACGTAGGCCATTATAGCTGTCGTCAGTTTTCAGCTCGCTGTGCTCCTTCAACGTCTTCCATTGTAGATGTTGCCAGTAACTGCGCTTTCTCAACGTAGGCCATTATAGCTGTCGTCAGGTTTCAGCTCGCTGCGCTCCTTCAACGTCTTCCATTGTAGATGTCGCCAGTAGCTGCGCTTTCTCAACGTAGGCCATTATAGCTGTCGTCAGGTTTCAGCTCGCTGCGCTCCTTCAACGTCTTCCATTGTAGATGTCGCCAGTAGCTGAGCTTTCTCAACGTAGGCCATTATAGCTGTCGTCAGGTTTCAGCTCGCTGCGCTCCTTCAACGTCTTCCATTGTAGATGTCGCCAGTAGCTGCGCTTTCTCAACGTAGGCCATTATAGCTGTCGTCAGGTTTCAGCTCGCTGCGCTCCTTCAACGTCTTCCATTGTAGATGTCGCCAGTAGCTGCGCTTTCTCAACGTAGGCCATTATAGCTGTCGTCAGTTTTCAGCTCGCTGTGCTCCTTCAACGTAGACCATTGTAACAGTCGTAATTTTTTTGCTTGCTGCGCTCCCTCAACGATAAACATTGTAGCTATCGTTAGTTTTGATATGCATACTCTGTAAAATTATCGGTCAAAAGTTTTTCTTCTATTACAGGCAACACGATGTATATAAATAATTATTTAGTTTAGGGCCTATTTCACCATGAAAAATAAGCACTAAACAAACGAATAATTTAATTATGGGACGTCATTTCGTGTGTGAAATAATGGAGATACAGATATACTGATTACTTATTAGAAAATAGTGAAATAGCCCGAGTTAGTAGATATTTAAATAGAACGACAACAATCTAATACAATAAGGAAACTGCAAATGAAATTAACGTAAATTGAGGGAAACAATAAAGTCTATTTTGGGAATTTTATTTACAATTAAAGGCGAGTGCATAATCCCAAAAAGTTAATTTCCTTCTGTATTCCTCCATTAGGAGGGCTTTTCCATGCTGGCCTAGTTTAAAGTAGGTCTCAATTTGCCAAATGCATCACGTCCGTAGGGCGAAGGCCACAACTTTATGGGGCAAAACACACTAATAGCTGAAATTAGGGTCATAAAGTTTTGTTTCAAAAAAGTTTGGTAACATTTCTATTCGCTATTAGAGCTTTAATTTCACTGGAAAGTCTGAAAGAATAAAGGGAAGGTCGTCCCACAAACAAACTTTTATGCTTTATAATATTTGTGAAAACACAGTTTCAGTTAGGTAAACTGTAAAATAACCTCAAACTTGAAAATAATTTTAAAAGCCAACGCGTATCAACATCTAAAAGCAGGGCTATATTGAGAAAATGATAGTTTCCGTTAGGGCTGAGGTGTGAATATGGAAGTATAAATATGTTTCATACAGAATAATGTGACAGCAGTCGCGTTAAAAGTACCAGATTGGCTCCACTACTGAGGGCTTTTACTTTGGAGTCAAGTATATTCGTTTCGCTCATTATCACGAAAATGCTAATATGAGTGACAGAGATGGCTGAACTTGCAAATATGATATCGTCATAGTGAGTAGGGGTCGTACGCCGGATGTCGCAGATCACAGATTATATGCATATTAGCGCAAACGCGACCATTTTCTTTGCAAGCTCCGCGGCCGCGGATGTGACCGTCTGGCCCTTCAAATGCGTGTTGTCTGATTGGTAGATAGTTATACAGTTGTATACTGGTCTTCTTCATCTTCATCAAGACATGGGACTTCCAGACTTTTGGAGCCATCATATCGAGCACGCAAATAAAATGGTACGATACCGAGCTTTTAATTTAGGTATTAACTCAACGCATTTTTACTGCTTTCAAAAAAAGGAACCTGTATGTATGTGATATCGTCAGTACTGGATATAAATTTAGTGTGATGATGGACTTTATTAGAAAAACTTTCTAACACATGTTCAACATTCTGTAAGTGTAATGATTGTATGCTTGTATGTTTGTCTCAGGATTTCTCGAAAACGAGAAGTCATAGCGAGAGGATTCTTTTTTAGTTCAACTAGGTATACCTCAACTTAATGTCCGTTTTACTTTGCTAATCCAATGATGTAATCAATATTTTAATAACTTTCAAAATAACATCAATGAATAGAATTAATTAACTACTTGATTAAAAAAGGTCTCAATATTTAACGATGAATTACCTGTGTAAGTTGTGCGTTTTGTGTTTATTTTATTTTAAAATCATTCATTTTGGTAATAAAACCGGCCAAGTGCGAGTCGGACTCACGCACTGAGGGTTCCATGCCTATATTTATTATATTTTTCAAAAGTTACACTCGCTTAGTTTAGTAGTTAGATGGGGGGTGATGCCCATTTTACCACTTTAGAAGCGTCTAGTTATGAAACGTTAGACGTTAAAAGAAAATGGTTTTAAGAACCTCTATATCATACAAAACACAAACATATAAATAATAAATAACTAACTGTTTATTTATTTCTTTTGCTAAAGTTGCTCTGATATAGTCAAAACTTTAAGTAGTCACTGTAATTGTAAGTCCAAAATGTAATACTTTTAAGTTTTATTATTATTATTATTATAAGATTATTATAACATAATTTAATATAGCCCTCAAATAATTTTGCAATACCCAAACTGAAAGGGTTACTAAGTCATAAGTGCAATTGTCTAGCATAAGACCTGCTATAATATGTATGTAACACTTAGTTGGCAAATAAATGAATATGAATATGAATATCATTTAGGTTTGACAAAAAATATATATTCGGTTTTAGTTTCATGTATGGGTTTCTTTTTTGCCTTAAATGTCATTATTTTTTATTTTTTGTATAAGAATCGTAAAGCGGTTAACATGATACTTACATCTTACTACCAAATTTCAACAGTGTGATGCTTAAAATTACAGAACAAAGTGTCTGTGACATACGGACGGACTGACAGACAGACAGACAGACTTGACGAAACTATAAGGGTCCGTTTTTTGCCATTTGGCTACGGAACCCTTAAAAGGAATGTCAAGATTGTTTACAATATTCGATTAGCAAATAAAAATGGACTTTAGTACAGTGTTTCATCAAAATTGGTCCTGTAGTTTTGAGATATGAGGGATAAATAAAGTAGATGCTTTGTTTAAATTTGACCGCCTTTAAAAACTGAGTATAAATCTAACGCATTTGTCTTATATTTTGAAGAAACTAATGATTTTGGAGTCGTTGCATCATGAATTTTCCTACACCATTCTGTTGTTCTGTTCATGTTTATCTTTTTAAGTGTTTTTATTTTTATTTAATTAGCACTTTAAAGTAAAAGCTAGTATTTACTATTTTAATGATCTACCAAGACCCTACTTAAACTGTTACATTGCTTCTTAAATTAAAGAGAATAAAAAGATTTATTTATGAAAACTAAGAATTGCAAATTTCGGTGAAACATTTCGTACATTACATTAATAAAATCGAACTAATTAGCTTTATAAAGCTGCTTGATTAATAGATGAGTACATTAATTAATATGAAGAAAACTGGCCAAGCAGTAAAAAATACTTATTTAGGCAAAACATAATTTGAAGCACTTCATAAATCTATACTAATATTATAAAGCTGAAGAGTTTGTTTTAATGCGCTAATCTCAGGCCTTAAAAAAAATGTGTTTGATAGCTCATTTTTCGAAAAAGGCTTTGGACTTTGGACTATAAGATCTTTTACATACTGCGACTTAAAGCAGCGATGCAGGTGCAATGCTAACGCGCATTAGCATCGATATAGACGCGATGCAGAAGCTGGAAATTGTCAAATTATATACTGAATTTTTGCGAATGCAGTCGCATACCATCGCGCTTTAGCATCGAAAAAGACGCGCTTCTGCATCTATGCAAACGCGCGACTGCATCGATGCTAAAAGTCACAGTGTGTAAGGGGTCTAAACATCACGTTGAGACGGGAGAAGAGCAAACTTAAAACGCTCGCTCGCAGGCGCGGAGGACCTCGAGTGCCTAATGTCATAAATAAAAATGAAAGTTACGTAGTTAAGTAATAAAACTTAACGTGCTCGTTACCTTATTTATTGGAAACTGGTTTCATTTGTCCGCGTATCAAACACTTGTTAACATCTAACAATCCATGCCGAATCTACTGCCCATCAATCCTTTATATATCCATATAAAAATCCTATTGAAAGTACCTCACTGCAACTCAACATCGCGTTGATGTAACTGAAAAACCTAAAACAAAATTTAGGAACTAAAATTACGGTTTGATACATAATTTATTAACTTGTTATTTTGTTAGATATTCGTGTAGTATTATTATTATTCGTGTAAATAAAAGTTTAATTTTTGTTATCTAAAAATAACAGTAATTTAATATAAAAAATGTCTAATAATAATATTACTACATATTTTTGGTAATCGGACTATCGATACCCACTCTATTAGACTTCCTTTACTCTTTCAGTGAAAAGTAAACCCTGAAACAAACAAAGTGCCAAAAATTTTCAGCATACGTTTCAGCAATAAACGTACCATGATTCGACATTGAATTTCAGCAGAAAGCTATCAATGACGTCATGGATGTGTGGATGGACTTCATAATTAGGATCTCATCCCGTGAACGCAATAATGGGTCCACCTTGACGCTGCGTGTCCTGCTGCCGCGTGATACGCCCGCACCCGCACCGCACGACCGCTGACGCTCACACCGCGAGCGGAGAGCGGACAGCGAGCGAGCGCCATGAGCATTCGAGTACCGACCTCAGCGCGGCAAGCACGCGCCAGCGCTCTCCGCGAACTTCCCTCGATACATCGTGAATCAAGTGTTTACTTATCCCCAAAACATTATTTAGTTCACCACTTTCTTTATTTTTTCATCTGAGACAGTTCTGTTTTGTGTTGTTTATTTTTGTTCTGTGACCACATTGGAGGTGATTTTATTCACAATACCGCCGGCTGTTCACGGTGAGTGCTGATTTTTAATTTATTTATATAGAAGCAGCTGATTTATGCGGAGATGAGAGCTGCATTTTGCCGATCGAAGGTCAATGCGTTTTGTTACAATCTGTTTTTATGTCGGTTGAAGAGGCCTTATCGCGGCTTTAATATTTATTTAATTGGCCGCATTCGGATGATTAGTTGTAATTATTTAAATGCAACATAATTAAATAGTTGCGTTAGACCGTTACCACCGCATAACTCAAGCTGTACGGGTATTTATACAAGTTGCAATCTTTCTACATTTTGTCATTTCGAGTTTTGAAGTATACATGCTTTTAAGATACAAATGAATCACACTGAAAATTCAACACATTATTGCAATATAATATTTATTATTTTCACAAGAAGGTAATATTTTATTATAACCTGAATCTTAAAAATCCTGTTTTAAATAGATATATTTAGTCATTACTATATCAACTGGATTGTCTGTCTTATAAGCAACTAGCTTAATTGGTCTTTCTTTATCAATTATTGGTCTTTATTAAAGTATATTATTCATTGTGTTGTTATTTACTACAGAACACACCATATATATGGAGAATATTTCCCTTACTAAAGTATAGTTTTTCAAATTTTCACCGAAACATTTACCTCCAAACTGCGTGCGTTGAAGTCTTTTACGAGTAGACGATTAAAGGCCGAATCTTATTTTTAGAAACTAGAATCTTTTCACCTACTTACGTCCAAATAACATGAGCTAACTTCCTTGTTTAACGCAGGTCAACAAACAGAGATAGGTAGAAGGAATAATTTGCACTAATAAATACAGGATTCCGAACGCACGGTGCAATCGAACAGATTAGCTTATCGAAATTAAACTTTATTTTCTATGCGATAAAGGTCACACGGCGTTATCTGCAGTTTAATTAAATGCTGTTGCTGTATTATTTTTCTAATGATAAGGTTGCTTCTGTAAACATCAATGTCCGCTACGGATTACACAGGCAATCAGGCAAACATTATTGAGTTGGCCATGATTACTTAGTGCCAGTCTCCAGCAACGATCCTTGGAATTTTATGCGCATGCTGAATTTTGTTATTAACATTACTTTTATGTTTGTGTAAGGTAGCAACATGCGTTGCCTAGTAAAATGATACGTTAATGTTCTGTGATCAATAATAACCGTCTTGTATACTAAAATAAGTACAACGCTACAAAAATTTGAATTTGATTGTAGGTTCAATGGGTAATATTTTTTAACTTAGGAAGGTACTATTGATTATAAAATATTTTAACAGATATACACACATATTTTCAAAGAAAATTTTGGCGATGGTAATAAAAAAGGAAAGCTTCCGAAACGAAATCTGTGAAACCAATTAGACGCCATCATCTCACAAGAAGTAATTAAAACCTAAAAATACCGTGTTTTTAACTTTCGTTAACAATAACCATAGTTCTGAACTGATGCAGAAGCTCTTGTCCTCATGTGTGATTGTTGGAGCGTGAGGCAATTACTGAACCTTTCAGATAGTTAGCTGTAGTTTAGCGTCCACGATAGTTGGCAGACAATGCAGTTCACAAGTTCATTCATCTTGTGCCGACATCTGACATATTAACAGACTTATAAATATAAAGTACATGTAAACTATTACATAAAAAAATGATTAAAAATCAGAATTATATTGAAATTGCGATGCAAGTGAGGCAATGGAATTTATAAAATACTCTAAGTCAGTTTTACAATATCCTTATAAGTTCGGGTTAGGTTAGGTTAAATGACGTTCCATATTTGAATTATTCGATGGCGAATTTTTATACGTTTTTGGCACTTCCCTTGCTCGTCACCTTTTTTTATAGACTAGTGAAAATAGTTTATTTAAATATTTCATTCAAAATGTTTAGTTAGCATTAGTCAAACGTCTCAATCAAATCTACAAGCACCTTTAAGGCGCCACAAAGTGTGACAGCGTTCATTCCTAACCGTTAGCTCAACAAAGTGGGTACAAAACTGCACATGTTAGGTTGTACCTTAGTATTCCTACTAACCAAGCGTTTGGCACGAATCCGCTCACAATGGCTCGGCCGGTAATGTAAACTTCGCGTCGCGGCCACACTATCGCGGATTGGGTTACAGAACGGGGTGGATAGAATACAATCATTGCGATAGTAGGCTGTCATTTTGTAAAATTGAATAAGTTTGGAAATGTGGAAGAACGTATTTTATCGGTTCCAGTTACATGATGCAGCGCTAATATGCGTGATAGTTAAAACATTTTCTGGAGAAGCATAATTGTCCTTTATCATCACAAAAACTTTTTTTTACCACTATACTAGCGACGTGCCCCGGCTTCGCACGTGTGCAATGTTTGATCAATTTCGTAGGGCCTAACCAACTTTAAAAATGTTTTATAACTACAGCTCCACATATTATCAGTGTTTCACTGCTACTCGTATATTGAGCATGTGTTGTTTTATTTTATTTATATTTAGAAAACCAACAACTCACATAATATAAACTTAAGGTATGTATATATTATAGGTTAGTAAGTTATAGAATATGTGTAGGTAATAAAATGAGTAATAGGTTTCCCTTTAATTAACAAATTATTATAATAAACCTTGCTCTTGAACCACTATATCTATTGAAAACAAACGCATAAATCCGTTACGCAGTCTTAAAGCTTTAAGCATACATACACACATCAAAAGTGTCTAGGGATCAAGCATTTTTATGCGGATTTCTCGAGATTGAGATGTGGCTTTGTAATAAATTTATGTTTTTTATAAATTTATATGGATCCTTTTTGGTGCATTTCATAATTTGAAACAGGAACTGTCAATCAAATTCGAGTAAAAGATGAAAATCAGCTGTCAATATTTTCCCTATAAAAACATACAACGCATTGAAGACATTATTAGTGCTACTGTTTCCTTACTATTGATTAAAACCAACGTTATTATGGAGCGGCGACGTCATTTGAGCAGGGAAGAAATGCTCAGAGCCGTGTGAATGATAGAAGCTGGTTCCCAGCAACGTACTGTGGCTTTAGCTCTATCAATACAAGTCAGAGTGTTATCAGTCGACTTTGGACACGTTACCGAAGCACTGGTACCGTGGCTGAGCGCCATGGAGGACGGTATCGCTGCACCACACGGAGACGAGACCGATACATTCAAATCACAGCTCGAAGAGCTCCAACAATAACCGCCATGATGTTAGCCGTGAGGCTTCATCACTCTTCAGGGAACTTAATTAGCGACCAAACAGTCAGAAACCACTTGCATGAAGTGAACCTTCATTCCCGAAGACCGCTACGGGTACCACCTATAGCAATGCACAATCGTAGGATTCGATATCAATGGGCTCTTGAACACAGAAATTGGGCAGAAGAACAATGGCGTTTCGTGTGCTTTTCTGATGAGTCTCGTTTTGGTATGAGACCGGATACAAGACGTATACGACACTGGAGAACCCCTGGACGCCAACTGCGATTAAAATCCTGCCACGAAGTCCATCCTCATAGTGGTGGAACCATCATGGTATGGGCGGGTATTTCTTTCGGCGGAAGAACTGATTTCATTCGGATCAGAGGCAACCTTAACGCCCAAATTTATGCTGAGACGATTGTATCAGACGTCATCGTTCCTCTACAAGTGCAAATCGGTCCCTTATTTCAGTTAATGCGTGATAATGCACGACCGCACACCGCAAGAGTTGTAAGAAAGACTCTCGCCGCAGCTAACATCAATGTCCTGCCCTGGCCTGCTCAGTCGCCAGACTTGAACCCGATTGAGCATACATGGGATATGCTACAGAGAAGAGCTCTGCCGAATATGGAGGGTATCTAGTCGCAAGAAGACCTTTTTTTGTTATTGCAACGAACATGGGCGGCCATTCCACAGCGTGATTTGGATGAACTCATTTTGAGTATGCCAAACCGATGTTTTTGTGTTGTTAGTGTTCGCGGTAGAACCACGGATTATTAATTGTTTAAGTTACCCAATATAATTTTAAAGAAAACTGTTATTTCAGTCTTTTTTTCGAACTTTAATGTTAGTGGTTCAAATGTCAAAAATCCCTTTATTAGGAAAATGGCAAATTTCTTTATTAATGCAAAAGTGACTTGGTTTATCGTTACTGTAGACAAACGAAAACACTTTATTTGATGAAACCTTAAAGAAAATTTTAATTAATATCAATCAGGAGAAAAGTTATTGCAAAAATATATGTTGATCCCTAGACACTTTTGATGTGTGTATATATACATATACATATAGACAGCAGCAAGCGACTTTGATATATATGTACCTTGTAGTGATAGTGATTGAATTTACTTTATACTTTATACTTCTGTATACAGGGTGTGGTCTGTAATATGTGCAAACATTTAATCAGTAATCTATTCTTCATAGTTTTAATTTATTGCAATTTAAAATACATTTATTGTTATTTTAAAACAAAATAAATCAAACCAGCAATGTATTACAAACAAATGCGTCCAGTCATAGAATTAGACATTGTCTTTTAATACAAGGAGTTAGCGATTTTGATATACATTGACTAGGGATTATAACTTTGGATTACTATATTTCTCAATTAAAGCATTTTAGACCACTAAAACCAGGTCCAGGTAACTAGGTACTTATACTTACTCCGGAACAAACTCAAAACGCACGGACGCAGTCGAAGGGGAACAGCTAGTTATTTAATATTTCCCGGCTCAATATTGCATTCAGCGCAAAAATATTCTTCTGAAAATATCAACTTGGTAACAAGAACAGTATTTAAAAATATATATTATATCACTCAATATATTACTTATTTTTCCACTTCACCGGAACAACGATAAACTGTTGGTAAACGCTAAACCCATTAAGAAGTCATTCAAATCTATTCATGTAGGTGCCAAGAAAGTCTTCAAGTAATTCGTTCCACATAATGAACAAACCATTGCGATAGTATTTTACCCAGAGGAAAAATACATTATGATACAAATAATGAAATCATATTCAAAATATTTTCAATATCCCTATAAATATTTTTATGAAATAAAAAATACTACTCAATAAATGAATAATAACAAAATATAATGCAAAGAAATACCTACCCAAACAATTCTTTATAAATCTCAATGACAGTCTTAGCTTATTCATACACGTTCCCCAATAAATCGTAAAATGTGTCAATAAACATTCGATGCACCTGCATACCTAATTTCCAGTCCCGAAGGAACCGCTCCGTCTTTTAAAAGTAAAATAACAACTTACTGATTGCATAAATAATTTTGTAACAATGTTATTTTGTCTGACAAACTTGGCCGCGACCTAACATCACTACAAGGTTCCAACAGCGTTCGAAAACGTGTTGATAAAAACCGGAGTTCATGTTTATAGCTAAGAGCCTTGCCCTTTGATCTTGGCTTATTAATTTAGTCAGTCTTTCATAGTAAAAGCGCAGCATCATTTGCGATGATATGCTCGTTGAGTGGCACGAGAGCCTGGGGCGCAGGAAACCCGTAGTGAGCAGAACACCTGTCCGACACACAAACCCGCGAACCACTGAATTTATTACTGCCATTATCGGAGAAATTGATTCCTCCAAATATGACCGATCAAATTATAGAAGACCTCCTTAGCTCTAGCTAGATGATAATAAATAGCAGTAGCGTACTTGCGCGGTTCAATAGCGATGAGAATAATGGTTTTCGAAGTTTAAATTGTCACGTTCGACACGAATAGTCGATTTCTAACTGTGATAACAAGTTAAGAGACCCATTATTACAATAAACTACTTGTTTTCTGATACTGTCGTTATGAAAAGGCACCTTAAACCTTCGTTAGCAATATAACCCCTGCGAAACTTCTTAATTAACAACTTAAATGTCAGACCGATCTCTGTGACACCAATTTAGCACGAGTAGACGCAATAACAATAAAATATGTAGAAGTTTAAGTTATATTTATTGAAGTTTCACACGAGTCTACTTAGTTACGGGTATTGAATGTATCGGGACTTAGTAAAAGTAAGCAAACCTACCAGTTGTATTAAACAATAAAATAAATCTTTCGGAATTACTTTCTCCTTTCATGTTGCCGCTTTTAAACGACATGTTTTTCTTGTAAAGTATTGCTGTGGACTTCAGATAGGAGGAAATTTACGTATGTTTTACGCTTTGTCGATTCTTCAAAGATGTTCCGCACTGGTTCTTGGTGCAAATATAAAATACCCATTGAACTAAGCATAGTAAGATTGTGTACATCCGGCCGTCTGAGCCAGGCTTCTATAGAGATCTTGCATATCTAGGCTTATAAGGAATCGTTAGTGACGCTGATATATCCAGGTTTCATCGTTTGTGACGCAATAGTTTTCTTGGAAAATCAAAAAAACTAGGCTCAGACAGCCAGAATTTCGCATTTTCTGACTTTCCAGATCTCAACTATCAGAGGGTTTCAGGTCGCTGTTTCTTATAAAATGTGATGTGACGCGTTAGTGACGGTCATCCGAAGTAGTTTCATCCATTTTAATCCAGTACTTTTTGAGAAATCGTGATAAACGTGTGGCTCAGACAGCCTGATATCCGGTCGTCTGAGCCAACTTGTTTTTCTCTATATTTCACGAAATGTTACGTTTCGGACAAATGTTTTTAGGATTTACTGATGCGACGACGTTAGTGACAGCTCTCGACCAGATTTGAACCTTCGTGACGCACGCGTTTTGGAGAAATTGAGAAAAAACTGCTGGCTCAGACAGCCGGATGCTGGCTGTCTGAGCCACCCAGTTCTACCACTTCCAGGTGTTGTACGAAGCTGAAAACTCATCTTATCTGATGTGACGCGGCCTCTAAGTACAAAAAATCGTAAGTGACGGCTCTATATGCCGCCAATCAAAAGTTATAAGCATTTCAAATGTTTTCCATACATCGATGCATTTGGGTGGCCACACTTCGCACTCTTTATGGAAACGGAAAGACAATTTAGTAGAAAATGTAAGCTAAAGCCCCTCATATCAAAGCGGATGCTTTCTCCTGCTATTTAAATATTTAATTACGTAGTCAATAACTACGCCGATGAAGGAAAATATGTTAATTATTTATGGTCTCAGGTATTCCAAGGAAAAAAATCGTTAGATTAGTATTTATTTGAAAACAACCGCTAGTTTATCGAAGGTACTACAATATTAGAGAATTTTGGTAAGGTACATACTACTTACATATTACTCGACTCTTCCCATGTGATTTTACGGCCCACTTGGGACAAGATGCAAAAAATCAATATAAATAATAACTTAATCCTGCAAGTCGTTTCCTTTTTTGTTTGGATGGAAAACTTAGTAATTCATTGACTCGTCCCACCATGCCTATATAATATTTGGGACGAAATGCGGAAAATCAAAGATATATTTACAAACTGCAGCTCGTCCTGATAATTCCTAAACTTTCTCAACGTTTCAACGAAGGCTTTTATTTTTATTTCTAGTTTAAATGAGATGGTCTTGCCAAGATCATAGTTTATCAGACCATGTACAGACTCATATTTTATTTACCATTTAAAAAATCAGGAATATGCTATCAAGTTAAAGAAAATATGTTAAATAAGAACATTAAAACACTTTTTAATCACTGTTAATTCGACAATAGCGTCAGACGAAAAAGTAGACATTTACAGTGATGACAGTTGCTGAAAAAAAAATCCGCACTACTGATTAGTGACTGATGTACTGGCAAGGAAACCTGCACTTACGAAGTTAATAATTAAAAAAATGCATTTAAAGAAATTTATGGTGATAATATTGGGCTAGTTGTACTAAAAGGGGGCACAAAGACTTATGACAACAATCAGGCATGTTTTGACTTGAGCTCCAGACTCAGACCTCAGTAAGCAGAGCAGTATTTAGTTGGACTACTTACTACTTTTACTAGGCGTAGTCAGCGTTCTCTTGAAAAAAGCTAGGCTCCAGGCTGACAGGCATACTCAGCGCTTCGCACTTACTTTTTTACTCGGCGTTTAGATAGCTGTTTACTGATAATTCTGATATCACCCAACGTCTAAGAATTACCATGTGGAAGTCTCCTGTTATTGATATTTTAGTAAATAATAAAGTTATTTTACGAATTGTTTCTGGTGTAGCATTTATACAAATAGTTGTTTATCAATTCATCCCATACATGTCTACAGCTTATTTTGGACGAGATGCAGATAATTTAATCAAATGATTTTTAACGTCATTTAATGTAATCAAAAAGTTAAAACTATCAATATGAGTATAATCAGAAAAAAAACAATAATATTGTTACAAAAAAGTTAACACAATTTTGTTGTATGAAAGGAAACCCTTTTAATGATTACAAAGTAAAATATAATATACATCTGATAAAACAATTTTAGTCAAATGTGAATAATACTCCTCGTAAATAGGTATACTATACTCGTCATAAAATCAATAAAATCTACGAACTAAGTAAAAATCCACGAGCACAAAACTTATATCATTGCTTTATTAAAACAAAATAATTATTACTTGTCCTATGAACATAAACTTTAAAAGAAGATAAACGCTACAACCTGTGGTAATAAACATGACAGGTCCAAAACAAAATATTTTTTTTTTATTTTATTTCATTATTTTTGTAAGTTGGTTTCTATGCACCTCTCTTACCGCCATATCCATTGTTACTTACTTACATTTTTATTTATTATGTATACATTTTGTAACATACATATTTAAACTTTCTTATTAAAATAAATGATATTAAGTGGATGATTTCTTTCCATCCTGCATAATTTTATAGTCTATCTATATATTTATATATATATGATCAGCCATTTGACCACTATCACAACTGGTGGTAAGTGATGATGTCGTCGAGGATTGGTCATGTCTGATCAGTAATAGCGTAATCATTCTTCTTTTGAAAATGCCCAAATTAAGGGTTTCGGGAACACCTCAGCCGGTAGCGCATTCCATTCTTTATTCCCCGCATCAGAAATATTGTTCGAACAAAGATGGACACAAAGATGGCGCGCGTCTCGTGTTCCGAAGGTGAAATAAGGCTGGCTTAGTATTTTTTGTTCGGAATAATAATAAGCGGTCGCAGAGAACTGCGTTTCACCTTCTGCGCTGTTTTATGGTTATTATTTTGCACCCAAAAAAGCAGGAGACGATTTGCATTATGATTAAAATTAATTATTGCATCTTGTCCCAAATGGGCCGTAATAATATGGGACGAGTTGAGGAATGAGTACTTAGTATGTATTTAATACCGAAAAAGTCTTATATTGTAGTAACCAGCTGGAGCTAGTGATTATTTTTAAATAAAGAGTAATTTTGAAACCTGGAATACCCCATACATAATTAACATATTTTCCTTCATCGGCGTAGTTATTGACTACGTAATTAAATATTTAAATAGCAGGAGAAAGCATCCGCTTTGATATGAGGGGCTTTAGCTTACATTTTCTACTAAATTGTCTTTCCGTTTCCATAAAGAGTGCGAAGTGTGGCCACCCAAATGCATCGATGTATGGAAAACATTTGAAATGCTTATAACTTTTGATTGGCGGCATATAGAGCCGTCACTTACGATTTTTTGTACTTAGAGGCCGCGTCACATCAGATAAGATGAGTTTTCAGCTTCGTACAACACCTGGAAGTGGTAGAACTGGGTGGCTCAGACAGCCAGCATCCGGCTGTCTGAGCCAGCAGTTTTTTCTCAATTTCTCCAAAACGCGTGCGTCACGAAGGTTCAAATCTGGTCGAGAGCTGTCACTAACGTCGTCACATCAGTAAATCCTAAAAACATTTGTCCGAAACGTAACATTTCGTGAAATATAGAGAAAAACAAGTTGGCTCAGACGACCGGATATCAGGCTGTCTGAGCCACACGTTTATCACGATTTCTCAAAAAGTACTGGATTAAAATGGATGAAACTACTTCGGATGACCGTCACTAACGCGTCACATCACATTTTATAAGAAACAGCGACCTGAAACCCTCTGATAGTTGAGATCTGGAAAGTCAGAAAATGCGAAATTCTGGCTGTCTGAGCCTAGTTTTTTTGATTTTCCAAGAAAACTATTGCGTCACAAACGATGAAACCTGGATACATCAGCGTCACTAACGATTCCTTATAAGCCTAGATATGCAAGATCTCTATAGAAGCCTGGCTCAGACGGCCGGATGTACACGTAAGATTCCTTTAAATGTAAAATTTCGTCTTATGAATGCGTAAATTCGTGAATTCTTAAGATGTTTTAGGATTGATTATAAAGTTAACATCATAACTCGTCCAATTCTGCGTTAACAAAGTTCAAGTAGAATAATTTCAATTTTGACATATGTCTTATTCATGTTCTTCGTCTTATTAATGCGTAAATTCGTGCATTCTTAGCTGTTTTACTTGATAAAACTGACACCGTCCAAGCTAGACTCATCAAATTCTGCGTTTACAAAGTCTCCTGACTCTCTTTGTCGGTATTTTTTCGTGCTTCTTGTTTTCTTTAGGCCTGAATGGCACTTACTTTGCAGAAGGTTCCGTTTTATTCATACAGTTTGCGTATTTAATTTAAAACTATTATCTGCACATGGTATTGAAATCTGCTAATCAGCCAAACATCATAAATCGCTATACTTGAAAAGAGTCGCTAAGGGATTTAGCCTTCAAAGGCTAAATCTAAATCCCTTAGCGGCAAAATAAATTTTACTGTCTCAAGTACAACAACAGTGCCAATTTTATTTATCTCTCGGAATGATAAATGGCTAAAGACAGAGGCGAACGAATAACCGATTTGCTTTTGAGTCAAGTGAGTAAACCGCTTGAAGTCTGGACCGGTGCCAGGAACCAATCTGCGGTGCATACCGGGGCAGGAACGCTAGGCACAGGAGGACACTTCACGAAAGCAAACAGTTTGCGAATGCCTCATTATAATTAAGAGTTAATTGTTGCTGTAGGGACTTTCAGGAATGCTGTATTTTTATTTTAACGATATTATCATATAATCGGAAAACAGAAAAATATATTCAAAAAGTATTGGCTCAGAACTATACAATGTGTTAATTTTACACTTGATCAAACTTTAAGGGAGTGCGCTAATGATGGTTTTGAACAACTTTTGCTATGAGACCAACTTCGAAATCGAGAAAAAATATCAGCTGTTTCATACAAAAACTCATTTAATCTCGGAGACAATGTATGGAACAGCTGATTTCTTTTCCTCGATTTCAAAGTTGGTCCCATAGTAAAAGGTGTTCAAAACCGTGAGTAGAGCACTTCCTGAAAGTTTGAAGAAGTGTAAAACTAACACAATGTATAATTGTGATTTAACAACTATTTGCGCGTGGTACCTTTCTGCTATCGATTACGGAATAATAATTATAATTTAATGGGAAATGTTAGTAAGACTATTCGTTCGTTCGGAACTTCTGTTTTCACCTCTATTGCGGTGCAATCGTGTGCACTACAGACGGTAACAAGTTACATGATGCATTCCTCGGTCAATTTGGCCCGATAGCGACTGTTCCGATTGTCTTGCTTCTTACGAATTGCGCTTTGTACTGGATATTACTAGTATGGATTAAGAGTTATGATTCTTGTTCTATTAATTATAAACGTGTTGTTAAAAACTTGACCTAGTTGCAGTTAAAATATTTATATTTTTTCAAATGTTAAATCGTGACATTTCTGTTAAGGTACCAAAGTACAAAATGAGAAATATTAGAAGATATTAGGTAGAAAAAATTGGATCTTCAAAGATTTTATAAACACTTAGTTTAAAGCACAATAGCAACTGGATATGCAATTACTGATGTGCCTTAGACCCCTTATACACTAAGACATTTAGCATCTATGCAGTCGAGCGTTTTGAAAACGTGCTTCAGCATCACGACTCACGCAATGACGAGATTGAATTAAGCATCGATACGATAAATTGACTGAGTTTTGGCAAATGTATCTATAATGTATATATACTAACGCGCGTTCGCATCGATGCATCGATGCTAATAGTAGCGCAGTGTGTAAAGGTTGATATTTTGCGAATGCATCGATGCTAACGCGCGTTAGCATCGCAACTCATCGCTGCTAAAATTCGCAGTGTGTATTGGGTCTAAGAGGTCACCAGAGCTGGAATTGTGTAAAGCAATCGTATTCATTTGACAGTTCATAACGTACGGTTTGATCTGTCAAACCCTTTGTTCTTTACCGTTTGACAGATCATACCGTACTAGTACGTTTTGAACTGTCAAATGAATACGATTGCTTTACACAATCGCACCCCACATTGGCTTAGCGATTCACTTCTACCTCCATTGAGTAAGCAGAAACCACTCTATTCTATGTGTTAACATACAACAACTACCTACTAGTGTCTACCGCTTACTTAAACTTTATCTACTCATTTTAACCGCTTTAAATAAATGTTTGCGGAGCCCTCGTCAATTGATATAGCTTCAAAGAACCGCAGTAGAGCTTAACTCAGAGAATTTTTCTTTAATTAGACCAAAGCTAATAAAAACATCATCTTCTACACTCGGAAACCCTTTTCATTGGACCACAAATAAAATTCCTGGTTAATTTAATGTAAACAAGACTGGCATGCGATTTTATCTCGAAATGGTAAATAGCTGGTGGGTGCGTTATTAAAATTAGGTTTGTTTTTGTTGATTTTGCGCTTGTTTAAAGCTTCCCACTTCATAGTCATATTTGAAATCGACGTTACGTAGATTTTACAGCCAAATATTCTACAAATCCATGCAAAATGGTTTCAGCAACACCTTTAATAACGCATTGTTTATTCAGATTCTGCTTTGGTATCGGCTCATATAAATTCTGTGTTATATGAGCCGATACCAAAGCAGAATCTATAAATTCTACATTTAGTAGAGTAGGTACCAAAGTAGGTGGCTAGGGAAGCTGTTTACCTAAATCAACCACCATTAGAGTTTTGATTAAGGTTTTGTAGTATAATCAAAATACAGTGCATATTCCTTGCATCATATTTTTAAAGTTATTGGTACGATATATCCAGAGAGAGAATGCATGAAGAGAACTACCTCGGTGGTGGATCGCACTTTAAAGCGACGGCTGCGCCAGAGGTCTTGGGCTCGATCCACGGGTCGGGCCAAAAAATGTACCTAGGTATTTCTATTCGGAAATTCTCAGGGTAGCCCGGAATTTGGAAGTTGGCGGTGTTTTCAGCCACGTGCCTCGGAAAAACACATAAAGCCGTTGGTCCTGCGCCTGATCTCTCTCCGGTTATGTCATATTGCTGTCCCATCGGGCTATGAAAGTGCAAATAGAGAGTGCACCTGTGTTTGCGCACACACTTGTGCACTATATGTCCCGCGCAGTCGGTTAGTCATTTGTGACTGGCAACCGTAGTCGAAATCGGCTAGGCAGACTACTACAATAACGATTTTTAGTTACTTATTTAAGAAATTAGGTTTCAGGAAGCAGCCGTTTTGGTTTTACGCCAGCTGATAATAATTGTCAACAAGTTGGAGCTTTGGTGCAAAGAACAAGTTCTAAAACTAACACTAAACAAACATTGCTAAACCCACTTTTTTGCGAGCGCAGTGACAATTGGCTATTGAATTGTAAACATTGCATTATGCTCTCCGAAGCTCCGTTCCGGCGTTGTTTTATAGCGAATAAAAACAACGAATGTGTATTGGAAACGACATTCACGAATGCGATTGAATGTTTTTCTGTGTTTTGTATGTTGTGAACAAGCACAGGCGGGAGCGTTCCCGCGGCCGACTCGCGCGCTCCCACGTTGCGCCTGCGCAGCACACCACACAAACAATAGCCACGTTACTGCTCACTTTTTCTCCATATTCGTTATTTACATTAATCTTTAACGTTCATCGAGAATTCCTGGAAGTGAAACTTGTCTTTTTCTCGACGTTTTGTAGAACCAAGAATGCTTCCGCGTATCGTTTTTTGCCGATAAAGCCATCGATACCAGTCCTTCTGATCATACGCCGACCTGATCCAATTCAGATCTGGAACGCGTTGTTTTAATGATAGACCTTAATCGTGCGTACGAAAAGCGAATAAATTACGCTGACGGGGCATCGGCGTTTTGATGAACTTCCTCGTTATTAATACCTATTTCGTGCAATTAGTGTTTTGGCTGCGGCGGCGCACGGGGCGAGTGCGTATCGTAAATCGCGGGCCGTCGCGTAAACATGCGTCTGCGTCTGCGGCGCCGCCGCCTCGCCTTTCCACTTGCGTTTATAGAGAAGCCAAAACCGTTTTCACTGGGAACTGTGCCATCTGGGTGCACTAAGGTGACAACCGACCGACTTCTCTGTATTTATTAGCCTTTAAAAAGCGGCCCTTCACAACACTGTCACGGCTAATATGTTTATTATCGTCAACAGATTAAAAAAGCTTTCGATTGTTACTCGGATAGTTTAATATGTACTATAAACCACAATTTATTATGCTAAATCACGGACGTAAAATAGCGGTCAGGTTTAATTCTAATTGCAAGTGTCTTTATCAGTAGTTCTCATCTCGAGCTGGTGCCGTACCGTGAAGAGGGGGTTTCGACCTTACGCCGCGAACACAGATTACCGTTGCGTACCGTCATTTTTTTTCTTTATTTAATTCCGCGAAGTAGTGTAACGGTGTTGTGTCCATTTGTTTTGGTTCGCCTCAGAAGCCAAGCCAAGTCCGTTGCATTGCATGCTGTAATTTGTAAGTATGCGTCCGTATTGTTATGTCATCGGTAATTTATTACGTTTGGACGTAATTAACTTCACAAAGTGCGTTTATTTTGGAAGACGCGTAAATGTCTCCAAGTAAATGTAATATGTTCTGTAACACGTGTCTGCGGCCTGTGCACTTCTTACGGTTATTTCTGATATTGTAACCTCGGTTTTTAAGAAACATAAAATCATACAGACAATGACAGTTCCAGTCAGCAATGTGACCCGGTATCAAAGAAAGGCAGTGGAATGACCTTGCGATTAAGTAATGCAATTGCGCTAACTGTTATTGTTTATTGTTATGTATACTGCGGATATACTCTAATTCTCTATAACTGGGTCTCTTTGTAATAAAAACCTTATACAAAAGGTACTCGATCTCACAATCCTGTAGTAACAGTATTATGGATCCTATGTAAATAAAGACGCGTTTACCAATGCAGCTAGCCAAACAATAGAGTCCATAACTCCAATGTATGGACTCAATTGTATCCATACATAACCATTACTTAGCGCTAAGGCTAAGGAATGGTCCAGGTAGATGGAGTTTGTATTGGGTTTGAGATCACCAGCAAGCTTAAGTTCACACAGTTAATTGATCACAGCAAGTAAGTTAAACAATGTATTACATGTATGTTCCTATTTCTTAAGTCATTCCGAACTACGAACATATAACTTACGTCCGCTTTATATTACTTTCTGTATTAAAAGTCCTTGTTTAAGACTAAAACTCAACAAGAACTCTGATTACTTACATAGTGCATGAAGAGTAAGTGGATATTGTCAGGACAAAAACATTGGAATGCGATGGGAACGCACCGGCCCATGCGTAAATATTCGCTGACATTCGAAATGTGAGAGGCAGATAACAGATACCTACTTGTCACGTGCATTTGATAAACGCACTAAAGCTAACATCTTTTGCCAATCCAATGCAACAAAATATGTTAATTTTGGTTCCTTATCGAATTTAAGTTCATGATGGTCTAAACATATTTGCTTACACAACAATTGCTATAAACAACATTTATTTTTATAAAGGTATGACAATTCGAAAACCATTTAGAGACCAAGCTATTCTAAACACGTGAAATATTTTTTTGGAATATTTTGATGTGCTTTATTTTAAAGCTAATTGAAAAAGACTGAAAAGAATATATGAGTACGAATTTCACAGGTTACGCTTTTGCAAACCATTAAGGGCTGATTTTTCAACAGTCAGATAAAAAATATTCGTCGAACAAAATATAATATGGCTAATTTGAAAACATCACCTTATTGTCAGCAATTATACGATTTTATGATATATATATATATATATCATAAAATCGGCCCTAATGCAAAAAAACATAGAGCTTGCTATCAGCTGTCATAATCAATAAAAATATGCACATTGAATTTATAATGTTGCCAATGGCAACCGCCCTAGATCAATGACACATTGTTCACATGTATGAAGAATTTCATGCATTTCACAGCTTATACGATAAGCTGCTGCAAATCAAACATGGAACAACCCTAAATCATTATTGTTTAAAAATCTTTGAAGCGTCCGTGAGGGGTCCATCCAGAATAAACAAATGACAATCAAGCGCATTGTCCAACTACGTGCCCTTGAAGATTAGACGATGTTAATGATGCGCCTGTCGGCCCGTCTGTCCGTTTGTTCCCCTAATGAAAGCCTTTGAGAGCATCTCCCCAAGGCTTTTTATTCTTCCATCGACGTTTTGTCTGTCAACTATCCTGTCACACTCGGTTCATTTATCTTCCTTGTCTAGTCTGTCCTTTATTGTCCTTATCAAATAAAATCACTTTACTTAAAACAAACTTAAGTATTTCAAATATTACTTTAGGTAACAGACATTTTGAAAATGTTTTCCTACAGAGCAGACCCAATCGAAACCTATTTGCAGTGTCAAAGTATTTTAACGAAAACGATAACCGCATGACAGATGTCAGGATAGGATTTTATAAACATAGTAGCTAGCTTTGTATTGCATTGGCATTTATAATCAAATCAATATTTAATAAAAGTGCGATGCTGATTGAAAATTAAATGAAATTAATTTTACCGATCGCGCCACAATCATCTTCTTAATTACACCAACTGTTTGTTTGAATTTGAGGCGATGCGCATTTGACAAAACAATAACAACCAAGGGCATTAGATCCAATCGTGCGTGATTCATTAATCAGTATGGAACAAATTGAATGTTCCACACGTCAAGTCCGTTATTTAATGGACATTATCGAAGGTTATCAATTTATTATGAATATGCTTTGAGTTCTGTTAATTACCCTGCAGAAAAGTTATTAGGTTTCTAATGATAACCTACATAATTCTAATTATTACAAATAACATTTGTATACAATTAAACGATGTACTAAGTGTCTTTTGATGCAAAGTTAAGTAATCCTATTTAAATTTCCACATTGATTATTTAACAAGATCCTGGAAGCTAAGGCTAGCTATTAAATGCGAAATGATTCGCGTATGAGTTGGTTCCGTTGACTCACGCAGTAGGTATCGAAGACAGGATTTGGCGAAGCGAGCCGGCAATGAAAGTGACAAGCGTGTACGAAAGTGACTTGTTAGATTTATTTACACTTGTTCGAAATAGACGCAGGCACAAAACTGGTGTCCACTTTACGTTGGACTCCGCCCACCCGCTATTTATATAGCTGCAGGCGTAGATTTGACGCCATCTATGGCATCTAGAATATCCTCCATCGCACTTCGATGCACTCCATCGGATCATTATAACCTTTATCACTATCTCCGTAAGATCACGCGGAGACCTCGCGAGACGAGTGGTCGTGCGCGCCTTTTACAACCCATTGCAATTAACTGCATGTTTCGAGCATTGAGACATTTTTATTAGCTTTCTTTGTTCTGAGCGGATTGCTAGCCGTACTACCTGTCTTTTTCTTGGCAATAAGAATACAGTTTAACGGCGAACTTTTTACGCGAGTTCATTGAACTATGCTCTTTGGAAAGCCCTTTGTTTGTTTGTAAACAATGCGAAATTGGAAGCCTTAAGTGCATTTTGAAGTTTACAGAGATAAGTAAATCTTTATCCATTGGCGTTACATAAATCTCTTACTGCTAACTGACATATCTTAATACGTCGCAATCGACGATAACTCTGTATGTTATTGTTTATGAGCTTTCATTTATTGTATCTTGCAATACCGATTGTTGAAATGGAATGTAGTATATGTGCATTAGATGCTTATGTATTAATTTCTGTCAGGAACTACCATTAAACTTCATGTGCTAACCAAACGTTCTCTTAGTGTAATCTTTTTTCTCTTAATTCCATTTCGTTTGCCATTTTTCGTGCTTCAATTAATTTCAATGCGTAAATTGAATCGACTCATCGTCTCCATCCCTGCTATTCATTAACTCGAATCTATTTTAGTATTACTTTTTCATTAGAAGCAAAAGCGGTTCTCGACTGTTCAGAATATTGCCTATTGAACTTGTATCCAACTAGTTGACGGTAATAGAGAGAGACAGGAAATCGCATTTTGCCGCCGCGAGCCGATCGCACTCAATGAACGAACAACGTTTGACGTCGGGCCAGACTCAAAACAATATCCTGGTAAATGGAGCAGCTGGTACACAGAAATGATACGATTGGCCATGAGCAAATGCGGCCCAATTGAGTTACAATCGGATGTCGCGCTGGAGGCGACGCGGCGACGATCCAAAGAAAACACCAAATATTCATCAAACAACTTCAGCCAGCTCATAATACGCAATACAATAACAGCAATACTTCTATTGATGTAGGTATCGATTGTCATGCAGACTCATGCGATCAAGCGTATCGCTACATTTTGTGCGCATATGGTTGGTAGTGATTTTCCGTTATACCCGTGAGATTAAATAACAATCTCATTGATACGCTTACGCCACTTTGGTAAGCAATTGTTTTCGCTGCTATTAATATAATGTCAAAAACAATGTGTTGCGTCAACATGTGAGAGCATTGTATCGTGCACGTAGCCGATCAGCATCGGCGTTGACCCATAAAACTACCATTAAAACGTCCGTAATTAAATAAACAAACGAATAAACCGGGCATCCGAAGAATGTTGATAGACCCTTTCCCTATCCGAATGGCATTAAAAGTAAAACCGAGCTGGAGATTATCAAAACTAGCGAGAGAGAAATGGAATGCCATGTGTAGTTGGATAATTTCGATTTCCTTTTATAGAAAGTAAGATTATTCTGATAGATGGACGTGGGCACGTGAACAAGCCACAACGAAGCCGTTGTTCAGCTGTAATGGCACCAAAATTATATGCATTAGGGCATCATTACTAAACTCATTTCATTAATTTTGGCGGGAACTCAAAGTATGTATGTAAACTTAAAGTAAAGTAAAGTTAGCCTGTAACGTCCCACTGCTGGGAAAAGACCTTACCTCAACTATGAGG